>BHFT01022912.1:0-27533 GCA_004320025.1 Laticauda laticaudata | reverse complement strand
ACGGATGGAACATTTTCTCGTCCGCTGTGTCCTTTTTACATACGTTTTGCATCCGTTGGCCGATGTGACCTAGCCTTTACAAACAGGGGTGGGATTCAAATTTTTTAACAACCGGTTCTGTGGGCATGGCTTAGTTGGTGGGCATGGCCAACTCAATATCACTCACATTGAGGTACGCATCTCCTTGCCTGGCCTCTCATGATTGTGGTCATAAGTCACTTTTTTCAGTGCCATTGTTACTTTAAATGGTCCTTCCACACAAGCAAAGTACCAGCAAAGGAGGGGAAAAAACTCCAGAGAAGTTCCAGAGACAGGAAGTCTAGTTCTGCCAAGAATGTAATCAGGGTTAATGGAGAGGCAGTTTCTGTAAGCAAACCAGAATGTTTCCTTCCTGCCTTCCTTTCAGGATTGGGCCAGTAATTTCTTCTAATAATCGGTTCTCCGAACTGCTTAGAATGTTTACAACCGGTACTAGCGAATAGGTGCGGACCTATAGAATCCCACCCCTGGTTACAACTCTTAAGAAAATGCCAGGTTGGAAAGCTTCCTAACCAAATACAGTGACTTTCTGTTACAGAAAACAGTCCTAGGTCTGGCCTAGTTAAAAATAAAAGAACTGAAAGTTGCTTCATCTTTTTTTCTAAGCCACTTCAATTCTCCAACTCTTGTAAATTCAGAAATTAATCTTCACCTTTTGGTTTAGAACAATACTGAAAGAAAAAATAAAGGGAAGAATTATAGGAGAAAAGAAGGGCTAAGGGAGTTAATCACATTCATACTAATTCACCATGATGTAAATTATTGCAATATTGCCTTTTTCCTTTAGGTCATTTGTTATACATACATACTAAGCAACCACATTTGGAGAACTTCTGATATAATGATGGAAATTTCCATTACCTTATCCAAATTTTACAACTGTAATACAACTATTTTATAAACAAGGCACCAAACAGGAGGGCATCTGTATCATTTCTACAATATCACTATGATTCAAATGACACATAGAATATCATCTGCATCCAGTTATGTCACTTAAATGGAAATATTACACAAAGTGGAACTCCAGATTAGGATTAAAGTAAAGATGAGCAGAGGGAGTTTTCCAAAAGCATTTTTGCTAGAGTAATGTAGTTACAAAGGGGAGGGGGGGAGGAAATCCATGTTATTGCTAAATCCTCTACATATTTACTTCCCAAATCATTTTTTCCCAATTTCCATTTCAGAATTTTCCCTAAAGTAGAAAAAAAAAGCATTGGATAGAACAAACAGCTCTTTGTTAACTATTTGCTGTGGAAGAATTAAATAGGCACTGTCTACAATTCCTGAGTAATTTAAAAATGTTGAAAAACAATATGATTCATTATGTAATGTATTTTATTGCTCTTCCAGTCCATTTTTTAAAAATAAAAAGTAGTGAAATATCCAGAATATTTTTTTTTGTTCTATAATACTTATTGAAATTGTGTGGTTGACTTGTTTTTGGAAAAGTATCTTTCAAAATATAATAAAATGGTAAGAGAATAATCACACAGTTGCTTGCGCTGGAACACTACTGTGATACAGGAACTCTGGACCCGTTTGAGAACAAAATCCAGACACTTCAAAAAAAAAACAAGAAAATAAAAGCAATTGTTGTTCTGAAACCTTTCTTTCACAAACTATTCTTTACAAAAGCTCCATTACTATTTTATAAGGATCAAATTTACACTGAACAAAATCTAATTCTTCTTGTATATTACCTTCTCAAAAACTGCAGCCTAGTTAATATATACAACAGATGTTCAGGAAGCCAAAGTGCTGCATTACTCCACCCTAAACCAACTGCAACTTTCTTTGCCCTAGTTACTCTTCAGAAGAATTGGATTTGAGTGCCATTTAGGAGATAACAAATCAGAAAGTTCAGTCTATTGTGATTGTAATGTCATTTATTTTCCATTCTTCTACAATATTTTCTTAATGAATATGTCAGACATATTCTCTACCAAAAACTAAGGTCTCTCCTCAATAGTGTCACAGAGTTGAATGCGTGTTTTGATTTGACGTTCATCCTATACTAATTCCCCAGTCCTATGGATTACAACAAATAAAGGAAAGAAGAAGCAGCACCGAAAAAGGAAATGAGGTAAAAGCAGGAATTTTAAATAGACTAAGGAATAGGGGGGAACCCTCTCCCTTCAATCTTTCTGACTAATTTACGGTCATTTGTTAACAAGATGGATGAAAATATTCCTTTTAAATAGATGCAATTCTGATTTCCACAACTCAGCAGTTCTGTTTTACTGAAACCTGTCTTAATGCAGAAATTGATGATGATAACACCATATACATCCTAGGATTTCAAATATTTAGATCAGACAGAATTGAAGAGACATCAGGTAAAACGAAGGGTGGAGGATTGTTTATACATCAACAATAGCTGGTCTTAGGATATAACTATAATATATAAATTCTGTGATGAAAATTTAGAGTCTTTACATATCAACTGCAAGCCATTTTATTCNTAAATTCTGTGATGAAAATTTAGAGTCTTTACATATCAACTGCAAGCCATTTTATTCTCCATGTGAGTTCTCCTCATTTCTTCTAATAGCTGTGTATGTTCCTCCACAAGTTTATGTAAACAAGGCATTATGAATTCTAGCTGATCAATTTATGGAGGCTGAAGCCAAACACCCAGATTCCCTTCCCATCATTTTAAGATATTTCAATCAAGCAAATTTAAGAAAAGAGCTCCCAAAATATTTCCAGCAGGTAAATTGTCCCACCAGAAGCAAAAAAATACTTTAGACCACTGTTACACAACAGTAAAGGATGCCCAAAGATCTTTACTATGAGCAGCTATGGGACACTCTGATCACTGCATGATTCACCTTGTACCTAGCTAGAGACAAAGGCTTAAAACCATGAAAACAACCATTATATCAGTGAAGACTTGGTCTGATGAGGCAAAGCTGAAGCTCCAGGCTTGCCTTGATGCACTGATTGGAATGTTGTTTAAGATACCTTTGCAGATCTAGATGAGCTCACAGAGACTGTAACATCATATGTCAGCTTCTGCAAAGACATATGTGTGCCAACAAGGAACCTGGAAATATACAGTAACAATAAACCTTGGTTCACACTAAACTTAAGCAGCTACATCATTCCAAAGAGGAAACCTACAGAAAAGGTGGCAGAATGCTATACAATCAGGCCAGAAACATATTAACAAGAAGAAGCTACTCTGAAAAGTTAAGGAATCAATTTTCAACAAATGAACCAGCAAACATGTGGAAAACTCTTAAAAACATCACTGGCTACAGCAAACCTCCCTCCAAGGCAGAAGGAAATCAACAACTAGCGGTTGACCTGAATGTGTTTTACTGCATGTTTGAAAGAAAACTACAGCCGCCTACAAGATCTATTTCACAAACAAAAGCCAGGAAAAGCACCAGGGCCAGACAAGATAACTCCTTCTTGCTTAAAAGTCTATGCTGAGCAATTGACCCCATCTTCACCGAATCTTCAATAAATCACTGGAGATGTGCAATGTTCCTTCTTGCTTCAAATGCTCTACCATCATCCCAGTGCCAAAGAAGTTCTCCATCAAGGAACTGAAAGACTACAGACCAGTTGCTCTAACATCTGTAGCAATGAAAACCTTTGAAAGACTAGTGCTGTCCCACCTGAAAACCATCACAGATCTGCTGTTAGATCCCATTCAGTTTGTATACGGGGCAAATAGATCAACAGATGATGCTGTTAATATGGGTCTGCACTACATCCTACAACACCTTGAATCTCCGAATACCTACACAAGAGTTCTCTTTATAGACTTCAGTTCAGCATTCAATACCATCATTCCAGACATTCTTCTAACTTAACTAAATCAGCTAGCAGTACCTGAACATACTTGTAAGTGGATAATAAGCTTCTTAATAGACAGGAAGCAACAGGTGAAGCTAGGCAGGATCACATCTGATACCTGCACAATTAGCACAGGGACCCCCCCAAAGCTGTGTGTTTTCTCCACTTCTCTTCTCCCTATATACCAGTGACTGCATCTCAAACATCAGTTGCTGTTTAATATCTGTTAAAATACTGAAGTTTGCAGATGATACAACAATGATTGGTCTCATTCGAGAAAATGACAAATCTGCATACAGACAGGAGGTTGTACAACTTGCCTCATGATGTAACCAGAACAATCTGAAACTGAACACACTCAAAACCGTAGAAATGGTGGTAGACTTTAGAAGAAACCCTCCCATACTCCCACCTCTACAAATACCCAGACAACACAGTATCAACAGTAGAGACCGTTCAAATTTCTAGGTTCTATTATATCACATAATCTATAAATGGACACCTCAACATCAAAAACATCATCAAAAAAAGCACACAACAGAATGTTCCTTTCTGCACCAACTCAGAAAGTCAACTGCCAAGGATGCTGATACCGTTCTCAGCAATTATTGAGTCCCCCCCTGTATTTGGCATCTCTATAACTTCTGGTTTGGTTCTGCAACCCCAACCAGAAAAGACGTACAGACTTGCAGAGGATATTTTAGGATGTGCAGAAAAAATATTACTGCCTGAACCTGCCCTTCACAAGGACCCTGTACACTTACATACGATCAAAAAAGAGGACGTAAAAATTTACAGACCGCTCACATCTCCGGACATAAAGGCTTTTTCTAACTGCCTGCCTCCTATAGAGCACTGCACACCACGAGAGACAACAGACACAAGGCATAGTTTTTTCCCAAACGCTAAACATTTTTTTTACTGCTGTAAACAATAATCTCATACAACATCTACTGATTACAAAATCTTGCATTACTATTACTATTGTTTTGGGTCCGGAAAAACACGAAGTAGACCGGTGTTCCAACACAATAATGTCTTTATTTTTAAGCCAGGATGTCAGAACAGGAACCGTTGGCTGCAAGCCGCGCTGGTCTTTTATACATTTTTTCCCGGCCGGCTTGCAGCCAATTGACAATGGTTTGATTTGCCGCTTCCCCTTGGCTTGCAGGATCTGGTTCAAAAGGAACCAATCCCTTTTCGTTCTAAGTAATTCCAAATCAGAAATGTATTATTTGAAAGCTGCTTATGTTGCGATACAGGAACACCCTCCCCTCTATTGGTCCTACGTCGTGACGTAGTTCTCGTAAGTAAGGCGGGGCCTTTCTTCTGACCACCTGGACCTGCGCGGTTCATTTGTGTGCTGTGTCTTCGACCTGGTCCGGATACTGCTGCTGTTTCCTCTGTGCTTCTCTCTGCGAACCGTCTGGAAGGGTGAAGCCTCATCAATGCCGCCCCCTGAGTTGCCCTTGGGCCGGCGGCTTCGCCGCTCCCTCCGTTTCCCTCCGGCATGGTCGAGCCGGCTTGGCTGCCTCCCTTCGTGATTCTTCTCGCAACTTTCTCCAAACCAGTGAGTCCTCCATTTTGCTTCTTTTGATTGGTTTGTTTCTCGGTCATTGTTTTTAAAACGGTTCCTTTATTTATTTTTCGTTTTCCCCCCTCTTTGGTTTGAAATTCGTCGTTTTGGTGATTGTTTGGTAAGTTTTTTATCGTTCTTTCTAAATTTCGGGACCCGGACTGGTCAATGTGCCGCTTCACTCCCTGCCCATCGTCTACCGTTAATCGGTAATGCATTTGGGGCCTGTTGGTCTTTGATTTGTCCGCGGTACCCATAATGGTCTCCGTAAAATTTTTCGCATACACCAAATCGCCAATTGAAACTCCTGAATCGTGTAGAGGAGTCAGGGAGTTTTCTGTGTGAAATTTGGATGTAAGCCGATCTAGCGCGAATCTGAGTTTTCTCCCCATCAGTAAGTCTGATGGGGTTTTGTTGGTTGTGGTAACTTTCGGTTATATGTTTGGCGGGTGACAGTAACCTTGTTTATTTTGCTTTGGACGACCCGCAGTGTCCATTCCTTTCAACCTCCTTGGTAACCTGACCATCTTTCAACCACTACCCGCTTTGCCGCCGTATGGTGCCCGGCGACGTGAAGGGCATAGTCTTAAAGCCCAGGAGGCTTAGGTATTGTTCGAATCAGATAGGGCTGGTTAGTTTGAGTCTTTATCGGACACTAGACGTCTGGTAGCCGTGGTCAAAAGAGTTTGTCCTACTCCTTTTTACCAATTTCCTGTTGTTCGTTGATGCATAATTTTTACTCATCTAGCCAATTAGAGTCATGGTCCACGACAATCAGAAACGTGTGTTCCTTGGTAGGGCCCGCGAAATCGATAGGATCCGCGGACCAGGGGCCCCTTGGAATTTTCCCAGTCCCTTATAGTGCTTTGGAGGAGACTGGTCTGGCTCGATCTGGCATTGTTGCACAGGTACCCAATATTCAATGTCCTTGGTCAATGCCCGGCCACCAAGTATCATACGCTCCTTGCAAGGCCTTTTTCATTAACAATCCGGTGTCCCCCTCATGCAGCATGCTCAGAACCTGTTTTGCGCAATTTGTTTGGTAACTACGCCGCTCACCCACCACAGTAGGCCATCCTTCTCTATAGAGAGTTCGGTTTGTCTGTCCGGAAAGGTTTAAAAGTCTCGGTTTTATGAATTTTGCCCGGCCAGCCGTCTACCATACCCAGTTTAAGTAATTCGGGCAGTCTCTCTTTTGCCGTGGCTCTGGCGGACATCATTCGCGAATGGTAGGCAGTCATCGTTGGTGCCTGGTTCTTCTTCCGTTGCTGGCAGTGGTGTTCTCGGCTAGAGCCGTCATGGGAAATTTTGGTTTCCCCGCCGTGTATTGGGTGTAATAGGCCTGCTAGGAAATCCGACCACCTAGTCATTCTTTGGGCGACAGGATTTTGGTGGTGGCTTGTTTCCACGCCAAAAATTCACAGTAGCGGTTTGTGTCTGTGACAATTTGAAAAACCCGCCCGTACTAGGTATTCATGGAAACGCTTTACCCAGCGACAATTCTAATGGCTCTCTGTCCCAGTGGCTGTAGTTTCCGCTTCGGCTTTTGATCAGATCTTTTGAAGTAGCTATCGTGAACGGGGCGCCTCTCCTTCCGTCCGGAAGTGTGCTCATGGATGCTCCGACTCCAAAACGGGAATGCGTCGCAGGTCACTCTCAATGGTAGCGTGTTCCTAAAATTGAATTAGAACAGGTGGTTTTGTAAGTTAGCAATCGTTTTATTGTTGAAAGGCTTGTTTTTTCTTTTGCCCCCAAGTCCAAATTGCTTTGGTTCCAGTAAACCGGTTAGGCGGTTCTGCCTATTGTGGCCGTTAGTTGGTAGGAATAATATTATAAAAATTCTATTAGACCCAAGAATTGCTCTGTAACTCGCTTTGTTATTTGTTTCTGGTGCTTATTTATGGCTTTAGTTCTTTTCGGTGGGGTGTATACCCTCTCCGTCTATTAAATAGCCCAGAAAATGTCGACGCTCTTTTAGCCAGGCAGCACTTTTCTTTTTTTACTTTAGTCCAGCTTCCCTGAATTTTAGTTAGTATAACATTTTTAAACGTGGTCGTCGTTTAGTTGGGTTCGTTTTTTGCTGAGAGTTTGGACGTCGTCGAAGTACCGGTACCCGACCCCTGTAGCGCGTTTAAGAGGCGTTTCCATGAGGCTTTGAAAAACGCCTGGTGCCACCTGGAACTCCAAATTGGAGTTCTCCTTACATCTGAATGCCCCTTTGTGTGTAACTATGGTCTGTGCCTCCGCTTTTCGGGGCTATACTCGGAGTTGTTGGTAATGCTTGTCCAGGTCGAGTTTGGCAAAAATTTCTCCCCCAGGGAATGTGCAATGTTTGGACTTACTGCACGGTATGGCGCCTAGTGTTAGTGTTCGTGGTTCAGGGTCGCCTTGTATACACCCAGATTGCGGATTGACCATCAGGCTTAATAGGTGTGACTATCGGCGTTTCCCATTTTGGCATGGTCCACAGCTCTAGCACCCCTGAGCTACCTAGTTTTATTTAGACTGTTCTCAATCTTTTGCTTTTAAAGCAAACGGAACTCGGCCCTGGCTTTAGTCCTTAGGGGCTAACTGTGGTCCTAGACTGAAGAAATAAGGGTTTCCCCGGTACTTCCAAGTGAGCCGTCGAACACGTCTGGAATTTTTCTTTTACATAACACATGACAGCATTTGCACTCAGACAAATGTTTTTGTGTGTCCAAGTCACACTTGGCCAATAAAGAATTTCTATTCTTGTCCTTTCTTTCTACTAAATACATCTCTTCAAAGAGGGCAAACCCAAATTGCTGAATGCATGTGATGCTTAATATCATCCCGTCAGTTCATTGTGATCTGACTAATAAAAAGATTGCTTAACAAGAATATGTATTGTTAGATAATAATTTGTTGTTGCTAGGTTTCTCATAATTCCTGCGTATCAATATTTACTTTCAAGTGGTTCTGACTAAAGCCAATTCAAATACAAAATGTTGTAAATCTGCCCACGTCTAACTGAATAAAATGAACAAAAACAAAAGGAGTATATATTTGACTATTTAATGGAATGCCCTTTTAATGCACAGAATTATCACAGTAAACTCATTATACCCATGAACATTAGCCCCCAAATTCTTCAGTATTACCATAAAGTCCCTGGAGTGGGCAGGGAGTTTTTGCACTGAAGGAAGGAGGAAAAATGGAGTTCACCAAACAAGCAAATAACTGGCAAGCAGAATATCATCTCCATGAAAACGAAACAACATTGGTGGCACTGTACTTTAACTTTTTAAAATTTAATTGGGCTACCCTAGCGAGAAAGTAAAATTATGCAAGTCAAAATCGTGAATATTTACCTCCATGGGAGGAGGAAATGGGTGAGAGAGAGAGAAGGTAGAAACTGATTTCCTAATCAATTCTTTTCTCGTTCTCAGGAAGGATAACAATATTCCACGTTTTTCAATTATCAACTGTGCTTAACTTAGCAACTTGCAAAATAAAAAAGAATAGCTTATAGAGATTTATTCAATTTGCTCATTACTAGACTGGAATGGAAATAGTCCACTTTTCGTTAGATGCGAAAAGGGGATTACATCTTCAACTTCTTTAATTAGCTCATTTGATAATGCAATTCCATCATACAGCTGAACTTTTTAAAGCAAAATAGCACATACATATCTCATAAAAATGCTTCCAAAAATACTTAACAAACTAGTTTTTAGAATATCTTTATAGCATGCAGAATTTTAAAATCTCACCACTGTCCCAAAAATGTGAAAGACATCAGCTCAATTTTCATATACAGTACAATAGTAATTGGAATAATGAGTCTGTCATTTAGTATAATGAAGCAAAATTGGAGTGACGTTTTGATATGGATGAAAAGCAAGCTAAAGTTTAGTTGGGGAAGGCAAGAATGCATGCCAAAGGCATGATGATGGACAGAAAAAAAAAATGTGAGAAATTGTAACAAACTCAGTACAATGAAGCCTGATGATGGTCAGAATGAAGAATTCTGCTGAAACGTTGCTACAACTTGTAACAGCAACTACATATGACCGTGGGATATACCTGAGGGAAAGCTGGATGGCACATGCATGTAAAGTACCGCGAAACAAGCTTAAAAAACATATATGATGTGGTGTCGTGTGTGTGTGGTGTGGTGTGTGTGTGTGTGCGCTTGTTGCAGCTTCCTTCGGGTATTATCCCACGCTCAATGTAGCTTCTTTAAAAGTTGTAGCACACGTTTCGGCAGAATCTCATTGCCATCATCCATGGCTTCTGTAATTGATTCGCCCCAACCAATACAAACTCCAAGTCCATATAAACACAGACCGAAGACTCACCAACCATCAGGATGAAAGAAAAAAACATCCTCCAAGTCCAATAAACACAGACCAAGACTCCCAACCAATCAGGATGAAGAAAAAAACCATCCTGGCACAGCATAGGCTGGCCTCAAATTTAAAACCAAAGACTGTGAGACTCTGACCCACATACAAACTCTATACAGAAGCATATATATATATATAAAATATATGTATATATATATTTGCATTTGCTTGGAACACAGATCAATATTTCATTTATTCTAAGAAATATTTCATATTAAGTGTTTTCCTAAGTTACTTCATTAAGTTACTTCACTACATAACTTAGATAACCTACACAAATAACAATAATAGTAGCATTATATCTGTCTCTACAATGTGGGTGTAATATTTGTTTTGTCTAATATCCTCTTCTATTCCACAGACATGACCACTCTGTTTTTGTTACAATACTACCCACCATAAACACATGCAAAGTTTGTCCCTAAAGTTGGCATTGTCAATTCTTAATGGGGGAAAAAAGCATGGCACATCACAGCCAAAACTTAGGGTGAGAGACATAATATTTTTTCTTTACAATAAACAGTGAAGGAGCTGTCGTATCATGCAGATAATACAGAAAGTAAAATTGTGGCATATTGGGAAAATTAGAAATAAAAATATGCTGATTCCAAGCTTTGGAATAAATTCCCTCAGGACCTGCTCTCAGTATTTTTAAAAGGTAATCAAATTTTTTTCTTCAGCTATGCATTCAGTAAGCTGGTTTAAACATGATTTTTATCTGTTTTAATGAGATTTGAAAGTATCTTCCTTCCTACCTTCCTTCCATGAATATCAAGCTATTATTTGTTTTTTAAGAAATCACCTAAGCTTGATAGATTTAATTTTTCTCTTTCTTAAAGTTCATCCTGCTGGGTTTTTTAGGAAGAAACCAGTGACTGTTTGCAATATAAACGCTCACTAGAAACTAAACGAGTATCAGTGGGGGATTTAGAACAAATCCTATTACATCTGTTGAACTGCTAATATGCTTATTAAAAGTAAAAGTATGAGTTTTAGCATATATTCCTCCATAAGAGGTGTTTGACGTGCATTTACCCTTTGTGATCAGATGAAAAATAAATATTTTTTTTAGGAATACTTAAAACTACACTGGAAAAATAGATATAATCTGGAGGTAATGATCATTAAATAAAGCAGACTGGTTTTGGCTAAGCTATATCTCAAAATGCACACAGAGTACATTATTAAATAAATAAAAGTCAAGACACAGAAACACATCCCAGAGTGTATAGCATGGGAACTGGCACATATAGAAAAGCTACAACATACTACAGAAATTTAGCAGAGGTGGTATTTAGCAGGTTCTGATCAGTTCTGGAGAACCGGTAGCGGAAATTTTGAGTAGTTCAAAGAACTGGCAAATATCATCTCTGACTGGACATTTTAAAGTATCCTTCCCCTGCCATGCCCACCAGGCCACTCCCACAGAACCAGTAGTAAAAAAATTTTTTTGAATCCCACCACTGTAATTTAAGCATTATGATTACAAGTGGAGCAAAAAACAAAACAAAACCCAAATGTTTTTAACTCCTTTCTCCCTCTCTCTCTCCCTCTCCCTCCCTCTCTCTCTCCCCCACTTTTCCTTTAATGAACAACTCAAGATAGCAAACATATCAAATGCTGCTTCCTCCTCCAATTTTTCCCACAACCACAACCTGTGAGGTAAGATGAAGTGAGAGAGATTGGCCCAAGGTCTTTAATGGCTAAATTGGCACAGAAACATACCATGTCCCAGTTTCTGGCCTGGTGCTTTAACCACAAGACCAATCTGGTTCTTAGTGAATGGATTATAATGGATAATAAATCTCAAGAATCATTTTTTTAAAAAGTAGATCTCATGAACCAAATTTTCCTAACACTTAAGGAGGTACTTCTTCACATTTGAATCATTGTCTTGCAAGTTTACAGCCACAAATCAAACAATAAGTTTTAAAGAATGCTACATTCTATCAAAAGTTTTTGAAGGTCACATAATTAAAGGCTAGGTCACACTGGCCGACAGATGCAAAACATATGCAATAAGGACACAGCAAAAATGTGCATAAACAGAACGGAAAAGAAAGGAAAAGAACGGACGTGGGTAGTATGTAGCAGGGATGTTAAACGGATGTTCATAGGAAGCCTAGAGGATGTATATAGGATGCAAACCGTTCACTGCTCATCCTTTCTATTTCTGTGCTACTAACGCTGTATAGATGTTCCGTGTACCTTTTGTTTCCTCCCTCTTTCCGTTTTCAGCTGCAGCGGATGTGAGTTGCGAGGATGCCCAGAGGATGCAGAGAGGATACAGCGGACGTTTAACGGATGATAAACGGACATAGAACGTTTGTTGCTTGTATGTCACGGATTTACATCGTACACTGCGGAAAGTTCATCCGCTCAAAAAGTTTTGTGCAGCTCAAAACTTCTTGAGCGGATGAAATCTCAGTGGATGGATGCTCAAAAGATAGAGCGTATGAAACACGTATGCAGTGAGTACATAACAGATGCATTGCGTTTTCCAACAGATGGCAAGCTTTTTTTTACGTTTTACATCCTCTTTGCATCCGTTGGTGCAGTGTGACATGGGCTTAAGGAATTGTAATGTATAATCTACAGATACTATAGGATATATGTTGTGCCATTCACGTTTTCCCTGCCCAAACATTAATAATGCAATTTTTTAACATTTACATTTAAAAAGCCAATTCTCTCAAGATTTGCTGAAATAATAACAAATGTTTTAGTGTTTCCCAGATCATAGGAAGACATTTTTTAACAAAATATTTCCATTCCATACCTACCTTTCAGCTTGTCAAAAATAGTTTCAGTGGCTTTACTTCATAGAAAAACACTATTAATAGAATAATGTCAGAATCTAACTAGATTTTAAAAGCACTTGCTAGATAGCCAATAGAAATTTAAATCCCTATTCTTCTTTAATTCCAACATTTTTAATATTTATACTTTAGAATGAACAGGTTCTTTTAATCTATATTTTACTTTAATGAGTTTTATTACAATTTTTTAATATGAAAAAGACTTTGGATTTGAACATGGTGAATTTTGTTGTAGCATAGACATTTTAAATTTATCATAGCAATTTTAAAAAATGACCATGAAAATAATTCATATATATATTATAACTTGTCTAAATTACATTGGCAGAAAAGGAAACACATCTCATCCTCTTTGATAGCAATCTACACTTAAACCTTCTGCTATTTTAAATAACTGAAAAAATACCTAATAATGTTTTACAATTGTACTATTGTACTATTTGTTTACTTTACATTAAGGCAAATAAACTGATGTGTGACATCAGAAATGAATTCCTTTCCTGAATTTTAATTGCCAAGCCTGTAACTACAAAACACTAGTAAATGTTAATGTACCTTTTTATTGAATCAATTGAGTGTAAAGGTGTGAAAAATTGTATTGGCATAAAAATTAACAAAACCAAGAATTTTGAAAATCCTACATTTATTCAATATATTTTCCAAACACATTACTCTGTCTATGCAAATACAATTCTGCATAAAAATACTAAATAAATATGTTTAAACATTTGTATTTCTTAGTATGATAAATTACAGCAGGATTTAATATCCTATTAATGTTTCTAATATAATTAATTATGTGGATCCAGCTGCACTCAGAATGCCCCATTCCATTCAGATTTCTCCATGCCAATGTTATGAAGTAAACATGTACTGAAAGCATTAACATGAGCTAGTTTATATTACGACTATTATCAAAAGTTCATTCGTGGTGGAACTATAATCAGCAACATTCAGATATCAACTTTTATCATGAAAGGTAATCCTGTCAGAGTATATTCATGAACTGGAACAGAACATGGTGTCAAGGTCAGCCAATGAATAGGCATAGCAACTAAGTCAATCAATGAGAACTGTTTGGAAACTGAGACTAGAAGTAGCCTAGGCATGGCTCTGTATTAAGCTCTGCAGCTCTGAAGCTATGTTAAGCTCAGAGTCTGTATAATGAAGATGAAACTGCTTCTCTCCTCTGCTGTGTGTCTTGCTTGCCTGCTGAACTAAAGTGCAACTGATGTCTGTTTCTCTGATGAAGTTGAATTGCTGCTCAGCTCTTAATTTGTAATATGCCTCCTTCAGTTTGAGTTTGCTCCATGTTGGAGAAATCTACAACTGGTATTGTAAAATTTACTTAATATGTTTATAAAGATGTTAAAGAAGCATCAATCATCTGTGTTTATTTTTCTGGTGCTGAATTCACGCTGCAAAACTCTGAACAAATCCTTCAAAAGAATTACAAAACATAGACATATCTCTCTCTGGAATATTACCTCTTTGGAAGGTTTACACCACTTAAAAACAATTTCAGCTACCTAGAATCAGAGTCTAACAACACCTTGCTGTACAATTTGGCAACTGAAGTGTATAACAGAATAGTAAAAAGAAGTATCAGCATGGAAACTCTTACTTTAACTTCCATAGTCTTCCCATTGTGGTCAATATGTCTCTCAAGATATTCTGAAGACAGTAGATCACTGAAACAATAGGAAAAAATATTTATTTATCAAATCTATATGCCTCTCATCTCATGAGAAAAATTATACGCGCACAACACACACACACACACACAGAATTATTTTGCACTATACCTCTGTGCTAACCATCTAGTAAAAAGTACCATTTGTGTATAATAGAAACTGTTTTTATATATGTTCATATATGTGCTAAAAATACTTGGCTGGTAAATCCACTAAGCTTCTGTTTCAAGTGCAGTATTTTTCTCATCACAATGTATACAACACCTACACTTAAGGATAACTCAGTTGCTTTTTAAAACATATAAATGGAATCAATCTCACTTCTTAAATAAAATATAACATTTATTATACAATACTGATTCCATGACTGCTATCACTGTCTCACAAACAGTATTAATATAGAAATCAGTTTACCAATAAAATGTATTACTTTTTTTTTAATATGATCAAGCAAAGAATATGTGGCAGAACTCATTTCTTTTTGCCCTAGGCATTTTAATTATCTTGTATGTATTAACACATTATGAAATATTTCTGAGCAACATCATTTTTATTTCAAATATTCTCTTGTTGTTACTAAAGTGATTAACTCTATGCAAGTAATCATCATGGTCATATGAGGGATTCTGACATGTTATAAACCAGGGTGTCAAATTTGATTTCATTGATAGCAACATCAGGGTTTGACCTCGGAGGGGGGAACTGGCGTGGCCAGCCCTGGCGGCCTTGTGCAGTCCTCTGCCAATGAAAACAGAGGTCAAGGGGGCATGCTTTTGCTGGCAGATGGTTGCAGGAGGCCGTCATGGCAGAAAATGGAACCTGGGTAACCTCCATTTTCACTAGCACAGGGCTGCAAGAGGCCATCATAACAAAAAATGGGACCCGGGGATATGGCCCTCCAGAGCTCTATTTTTACTGGCAAAGTCCTTCTCTGGTTCCAGGATGGCCCCGTGGGCCAGATTTAAGCACCCTACAGGCGAGATCTGGCCCACAGCCTTCAATTTGACACCTCTGGTATAAACCTTCATGCAACCTTAAAAGGGGGTAGGAGTTCAGGACACAGGAATAAAGAGTTTCTCAAAATCCCCAGTATAAGGCTCATGAACATTAGGAGGTATGGGGAAAACATTTTGACCTTAAGGCAGCTATTTTGAAACAGGCTTTTCAACCCTTTTGAAAGTATCTGTTGTGAGATTGAAACACTTCCCAAATATAAACTCAAAATGTTTCAAATTCAAAATGGAGTATTTTGAGCAGAAACATCTTAATTTGAATTTTTTTGCATCTCTTAAATATTAGCAAGTTTTCAGGGCACACTACCTTCTGACTTAAAAGCATGTGTCATGTGCATAAGCAAATTCATACAATATCTATGTGCACAAGAAAGCATTTTGCAAAGGAAAGCACTCGCCCTCACACTTCTTTTATTTTTAAAAAACTATATCTAGGTTACATGGAGAGAGAATTGCCTGGAAATGCTTTTCAAAGCCATGATTAGTGCAATCAACACCTCTTTTGTGAATACAAAGCATAAAATATGAAGCTCAATTCACCCAGGCAAGAATCATCCGTTAACATCACTTAAGACACTTCCTCTAACATCACTTAAGGTAAAAAGTATGTAAAAAATCAGATTTCTAGAACCTTTTAATGCAATGCATAGCATTTTATTCATTTTTATAAGTAGCTGGACAAACAGCAGAAGAATATTTGTTTTGAAGAACTCTGAATCTAAATGTGCACGTAATTCTATAAACCTGATGGCCATCTTGATAAAATGTTAAGCAAATAATATACAAATAGTAACTCAGCGGTTAAATACCATAATGAAGCTGGGTACATACGCAGATACACACAAAAATAGTCTAAAGCACTCAAGACATTCAAAATACACATTAAATTGTTAGCAGTTAACAGTCTAATGGCCAATAATTCCTTATTATAACATAATTTTTTGCAATATTACATGTAACGAAGTTCTTTTTAATCTGACAGTAAGGGGAAAACATAAAATTATCCTGATTGAATTAAAAAATGTACAGATAAGGAGCAACATAATTGGTATGATAATCTGTATAAAAGTTACAGTAGAATAAAACATGAGCATAATAAGCCATTTGGTCCCATGGTTAAAGACATCAGGGTAGGAGCCATAAGCATAAAATCATGTGGAAAACTTGAAACAATCAGTCTCTCTCAGCCTTATGAAGAAAGCAATGGAAAACCACTTTGGAAAATATTGCCAAGACACTGCCTGGATTTATTCAGGCAATCCTAAGCAATTAAGTCATGATTTAAACTCTGCTTTCTGTGACTGCTAATGGAAGCACATCAGATGTACTCTTTCTGCCTCTCCTTTCTTTGGGGAATAAAGAAAGTAGCTGGCAGGTTTTCTTATACAGAATTTCCTATTTTTAAATAGAATTCATGAAACACATTAGGGAGAGGGGTTACCAGAGTCTACTATATCCATAACTCTACCCTGACTGTTTTTTATAACTCTCATCCCACCACAGATCTCACTTTCCTTTAAAATATTAATGCTCCTGGGTCAACAAAATATTGTCCATCATGCTTTCTACTAATTTTTGAGGACTAACAACATAGTCCTTGAGTTATAACAGTAATTGGGACCAAAATTTCCATGGCTAAGGATAAAGTGCAAGTCACATGACCACATTGCTTAACAATGGCAATCCCAATGATCCCTATTACTGTTGCTGAATGAATTCCACCATTTGTTAGGTGAGGATCCAAGCTATTCTTGGCCTGGCCCTTTCTATCCACAAGGCTTGGTAAGATAAGGAATTGCTTTTCTTTCAATTCCGTCTTTCCATCTATCTCCCATCTCTATCCTCTTGGTTGCCACTCTACTTCTGCTATCAGCTGCCCCTGCCACCAGCTACACTGCTGCCCAAACTTCCCACCATACCATGCAACAATACTGTACTGGCAAATGCCTTCTTTTGTGCCACCTTCCTTCACACTGATGTAGCCAGGATTTGCTTGCACTTTGTCCTCCAAACTGAGGCCTTGGGCAAGACACAAGAGAAGCCCAAGTTGCACTGGCACATAAGGAGGCAGCTTCAAGGAAAGACCTAGTCAGCACAGTAATGGTATGCAGTGTCACAAGCACTGTGGCAACGGGCAGGGCAGGTGGCAACAGTGAGAAAAGCAGTCAAAAAGCAATGGTAAGTGCAGGTGAGTTCAAATTGGCTAAATATGAGCACAGGCAGGGGTGGGTTCCACCAGATCGCACCTATTCGCTAGAACCAGTTGTTAACATTCTAAGCAGTTCAAAGAATTGATTGTTAGAAGAAATTACTGGCCTAATCCTGTAAGGTAGGCAGGAAGGAAACATTCTGGTGTTGCAGTTACAGAAACTGCCTCTCCATTAACCCTTATTACATTCTTGGCAGGACTAGATTTCCTGTCTCAGGAATTTCTCTGGAGTTTTTTTCCCCTCCTTTGCTGGTGCTTTGCTTGTGTGGAGTGACCATTCAAAGTTACAATGGCACTGAAAAAAGTGACTTATGACTGTTTTTCACATTTACGACTGTTGCAGCATCCCCACAGTCATGAGAGGCCAGGCAAGGAGATGCATGTCTCAAAGTGAGCGATATTGAGTTGGCCAAGCCCAGCCAATAACATGACCACCAAGCCATGCCCAAAGAACTGGTTGTTGAATCCCACCCGAGTACAGGGATGCTGCAACAGTCTGAACTTCAAGATGGCCCTAAGTCTCTTTGTTCAACACCTTTGTTAACTTCAAATAGCTGCTGAACAAATGGATATCAAGTGAGGATTACCTGTACTTTCTTATTTTTGTTACAACTGTTTTCTGGAAACTGTTATCTATTCTGTTTATCAAGGAATCAATGACTTAATTTGTTCCAACCATTACATCATATTAATGATCTACTTAGCTTAAGTTATCTAGTTTGATGTCAAACTCAAGACCCGGGGCCAGATGTGGCCCGTGGGGTGCTTAGATCTTTCTCTGGGGCCGCCCTGGAAACAGCAAAGGCCCACAGTGTCTCTGTCAGCAAAAATGGAGCTTAGGAGGCCACATGTGGCCCTTCCAGATCCTGTTCTCCTGGCAGAGGGTTGCAGAAGGAGATCGCAGCTGGAATCAGAGCGCTTGGCCCACCAAAGGCACTGCAGCATGAGTGACTTTGAACTGACCACGCCTACCCTGGCCATGCCTATCCCAGTCCCCTGAGATCAAACACAATCCTAATGAGGCTCTCAATGAAATGAGATCAAACACAATCCTAATGAGGCTCTCAATGAAATGAAGTTGGATACCCCTGGTCTAGAGATTAAGCCATTGAGCTAGAAACAGGAGTCTGAGAGCTGTATCTCACTTGGGCACAAAGTTGGCTAAGTGACTTTGGTGATTTACACCCTCTCAGTCCTAGAAAGGAGACAATGGCAAACCACTTCTAAGCTATCTAAGTCAATGCAAGAGTTGACAAGACAAAATCAATACAACAGTCAGAGACTAATCACAGGTAGCTAAATTTATTTGAACAATATTAAATATAAATTGGTTGCCGAATTATAACATTTAAAAATAAATTCTTGACATGTCATCAGCACTGTTATCAAAAAAGAGGAAAAGACATGTTTGTTTCTTCCTGAGACGAACCAGAGAAGTTTTTTAAAAAGGCCAAAATAGAGGAATAATCCTCAGTAGAATAGTCCTCCACGAGCAAAACTTTCTCTTTGGTTTCCAACAACTGAAAGGCAGAGGATGAGACAATCCTACAGCACAGCTGCTAAAGAGATGGGGAACTAGGCAGAAAACATGTTTAAGAATGAAACACACCTGTGTTTAGTATCTTGTTTGAAACATAAAGCCACTCTCCAGATAAAAATGATGGCACACAAAGCAATATACAATTAGGTTCCAAGGGGTATTTTATAGCAAACACATGTGCACTTGACTTTTTACAAGTTAAGTCATAAATGTTAATAATAACCAGAACACTATTATGTATGAGTTCTTGCTTAAAGCCATACAGAGTTTAATGTATTACTATATTATTTATAATTTTATTTTGAAGCTTCATCAGTTAGCCTTTGCATTCCAAGTTCTGAACTAAACTGAAGCAGTATACGTCATTTCTTATATATTATATTTGCCAATATTATTATTGTTATTATTATTATTCATAATATGAATGCTTAAAATGGTTATTATTTCTTTACAATTACATATGCGTTTATCTATACCCCCACATTGCCCAACAAAACTTTTTCTTCTTTCAATCATTTTTTTGTTTTTATCAATGGCTTAATTTTTAGAGTGTAAATACAGGGATTGATAATATGGTAAGATCAAAAATGCCTCCAGAACACTCCTTTGGAGTAGCACCAAAAATTTTAACTAAAACAAAATCCACAACTTCTCAGCTAATTCAACAAGCCAAAATAGAATGTTCTTTCTGCATCAACCTAGAAAGTTCAGACTTCTCAAAGAGCTGCTGATACAGTTCTACAGACTGAATCTGATACAGATAGAGGTCATTTGTACCTCAATAACTGTCTGGTCTGGCAATAAAAGAAGACAGGTACAGATTTCAATGGATAGTTGGGATTGCAGAAAAAACGATCACTACCCTGCTTTCCACTGAGGTTCTACTGCACGAACTAGAAAAAGGACTAAGAAAATATCTATAGACCTCTCACATCATGGACATAATTTATTTCAATTTCTCCCTTCAGGATGCTGCTGTAGAGCATTGCATACCAAAATAACTGGATACAATTTTTCGTCCTGTGCCATTACTCTGCTGAACAATTAATTCCCACAGCATTGTCTCATTTCTCATCTGTTCTCATCTCCTCATCTTTCCTACTGTCTTCTATTGGTTTCTTATGTTTTATCTATTGTTATTTGTAACTTATTATTTTAATTATTGTATATGCTTTATGATCTGTAACTATTTTGTGCTGTTTATATGTACACTGTGATTTTATGCACTGGAGGCAAATTCCTTGTGTGTCCAATCACACCTGACCAATAAAGAAATTCTATTCTATTCTATTAAGATGAATTGCTAAATTACAACATGGAGAGGGAAATTGAGCTGTTTTTAATTATCCAACCACAAATCCCCGGAATAAGACCACAAGATCTTGAGCACCTTCCCATTGTATGCCACCTCTGTAGGCATACATTTAATTAAAAAGAACCAAAAGCAAGAAATCTGACTTAAAAAATCCCAGAGCAAAAACAATTGTCAAAATGCCTAAACACATCTTATTGTGTGGTCAAGGGCATCTTACAGCTGAATCAAAATGATTAAATGACAAAAGTTGGGTGCAACATCCTGTGCCCATTTTTTGTCTGTTATGTCAGACACAATTTTAAAAAGTGGTGGTCAATCCTGGGAAGATCTCTGAGGCATTTGAAAGCCAAGAACTCTTTTCAAATTCAAGGTTCCAAACAGCTTCATCCTGAGCCCAGACAAGGTACTGCCAATTGCTTAGCAAACCAATCACAAGTTGCAGATGGAAAATAGTTAGCTACTATTATTAATTTATTGGCTGCAAAATCATTCCATCAAGGGGGGGAAAAAAGATAAAACGACAAAATGATTATCAAATGAGCTTGCCAAAAATGATCTCATAGAGTTTGTTGTCATTATTGCAGGGACGTCTGTTCTGGCCTTTACAACTACTAGCTGATTATAAGGCAGACAGATTAAACTCCACAAAGGCATCCATGCAAAGACTCTTTATTGGTTCATTAGGCATCCTCAAATATAACTCATGGTTACGTCGAGATTCATCTCAATGTCCAATTCTCTGCATAGCTGACTTTATGGTGTAAAATTTATTTTATCCCCATAGTGAAGGAGTAAGAGGGTGAGGCACCAGCATACTGCTGGGGTTCAGGAAAGAGTGAAGAACCTCCTACAATCCACCAAGGGTCAATTCAGTGACCAATCAGGATTGTAGATGTGAGCACATGACATGGACTACATTTCCCAGGATACCTTAACTACATTTACCATGATGCATTCTCTTAAGCTCCCAATTCCTAACTAACTATAAACTATCTGGACAGCACAATGTCAGAAATTTTTTCTTCAAGTTGGTGTAAACTCAGAAACATTATATCAATGATAGTTTCATGACTTCTGCCAACAAGAGACAAGGATAAATTGAGCATAGGAGGAACAACGTGAAGCAATTCAAAACAAGGTTATTGATTTCAATTTTTGGATTTTCTGGGACAGAATTCTTCTGCAGACCAAACACAGCAAAAATTGGTGGTCCTGTAAAATATGTAACTGTTGATATGCATGTATTGTTATACAGAATAACGTTCCTGTTGATTAACGATGTAGAGAAAAAGAAGCAGGAGGGGAATGGCCAGAGAAGAGAGGGTTTGTTATTAATTTGTGTTTTATTTAGTTTTGAATGCATGTATGTTTTATCTATAAGCATTTTGGGTATATATCTTCAGAAAGAAAGCCTATGAATAAATGTGAAATGGAAGATGAAGCCAGATCTATAACTAATGGGAAATCCTGAACTTTTTGCCAGTTTTGCAGTGTCACATGGGTATAATAAAAAACTCTTCTCAAGACTTTGGAAGCTCAGCCTTTTCTTTATAAATGCATTAACTTCCTTGATGGCCTCTTTAAAAAATGCTGACATAAGTCTTCCCTAGAATAGCACCGGAAGTAGAAAAGATTAATAAACTTTTATACATATTTCAAATGCAAAAGTGCACCTACTTCAACAAAGGCAGCATTACAATTTTTCAACATGTGCTCATACAGTATAAAGAACTGGGACATTCTTCTGTGATGGAAAAGACGGGAGAGGAGGAGAGGAGAAGAGAGGAGAGGAGAGGAGAACTGTCCAGTAATTCCAAGAAAGAGAAAATCTAGCACTCTATTTTAGTCATATTTCCATTGAAGTAGAATTTAAATGTAGAATCTTGAAATGATCGTCAAATGTCTTTATGTCATATGGCACCTGATATCATTAAAATTATGGATTTACATTTTAAAATATAGACACAATACTTTAAAAACTGTTTTAAAGTAAGAATCAGATGTGTTAAGATGAAGTTATTATGGTTAGTATTTCAGATGATCACTGAAAGTGTTCTTTTTTATATACTTAGAGGGAAAATACATATATAGAGAGAACCATATTGACAATAGAAAAATCTGTTTTAAATTCTATACAAAAATGAAATCAGTTGAAATCTGTTCCTATAATCTGTTCAGACCAGGTTTGGCATTTATCAGACAACCATTGGATCATCTTTTCAGAGACATTTCCTGACCAAATTTCTCAATACCTTTAATCATGATATAACTTCTACAGGTCGTCCTCAAGTTACAACCACAATTAACATTGGTTTTTGTGTGGTAAATCGAGGTATCAATATGATTAAGCCCAATTTTTCAACCATTTTATAGCAATTGAATCACATGGTTGTTAAATCTACTCCAATGGGCATTTTCTACTGGAAACTAGGGAAAAAAATGTTACAAATTGTGGTCACGTGACTGCAACTAGTTGTAAATGTGAGCCAGTTGCCAAGTGCCCAAAATGCACATATATGACTGAGAGAGGGGATTTACAACATTTTACAAAACATTTTACCAAACTCAAAACTAGGCATGCATGTCCCTCTATTCCAACCACTATTTTCTGCTACTAAATATGGCTAAATCCAACATTATATTTTTCTGTGAAAAATGCTCAATGCACTCTTCTCCCTGACTCAATTACCACAGTAAAGAGACTATTATGTTTTCTGATCAGATCATGAAATTCGTAGGGAGGTGGTGTTGCTATCTTTTATAAAAAGTCCTTACATTTAAAAAACATCCAAGTTACCCAGGAGCTTGCTATTCCTGAGTCCATCATCTGTGAACTGTCCTTAAATCTCACATTTCAGTTCTTACTATGGTTACAGAGCCGATTATGACATCAAACATTGCAAATAAGCTAAATACATTACTAACATGGGCCAGCATCCTGCCCACATGCTTTTATCTTTCTTGGGACTTCATTCTACCTCATATTAACTGTGACCCTATAATGAATGTACGACTGGACCCTTAATGAAATGTACAACTGAACCCACACATGCAACCTTCTACTATACAGAAACGAATCTGGACTAGAACAACTAGTAACCATCAACACTAGACTTAACAACTGCCTCGATCTCATCTTCTGCAATAGTTTTGAATTCAATTTACGGAATACAAATTAAAGAACTTCTTTTTCCAACAGTGACCACAACGGTGATTGACTTTTGTCTCAACATATGTCCACACACAATCATTACAACGACGGAATCCCCAATTATAAACTTCAAAAAAGGCAACTGTAATCTATAAACAACGAATCTCTCCCTTGATTGGCAATTTTTATTCTCTGGATGCAATATGTAGAAGACCATTAACAACACAAAATTTACTTGAGTCAAGAGTCATCAACATATATGTACCATTAACAACTCCCAAAACCAGAAAAAACAAAATTACCCAAAACAATAAGGAAGCTTCAATTCAAAAAGCAAATCACTTTGACAGAAAAACAAATCCGGTCACGTTGCAAACTTCAAAAGCTGAAATACAAAATTTATGCCACCAGATAAAACCTGAATGCACCAATTATCACATTAAACAAGAAGAAAACCTTCTATGCATCAATTCAACCCCTGCTTTCTACAATTTTTTAAACAACAAACTAAAAGACTCAAGACCACCCCTGAAAGGACACTAATGGTAAAGACTGGCAAGCGACGCAACTATTAAAGCCAACCCTCTTTAACACATTCTTCAGCCTCAGTATTTGTAAACAACAATGGATCATGTCCAGTATTTCCTCGTCGAACCACAGACAATTACAAAGATCTAATACCATATCGATTTTACAGAAGACAATGTTGAAAAAGCACTATGCAATCTAAAAACCATCTCTATCTATTGGACCAGATGGAATATATGCCTACTTCTTTAAAAGCTACCCACTGCCATAGCCGAACCTCTAAGCATAATCTTTGTAAAAATCTTTCAGGACCAGCTCCTTGCCAAAACTATGGCCACAAGCCACGGTCATCCCATCTTCAAAAAGGAAGACCCCAGCCTAGTTGAAAATTACAGACCAATCTCTTTATGCTGCATCACCTGTACAGTTATGGAATCAATTATTAACCAAATCCATATCCTCTACTTAAAAACAAATAACTACTCTCTAATAAACAATTTGATTTTAGGAAAAAAAACTATCATGTAATCTGCAACTCTTACACTGCAAAAAACATATGGACTACACAACTCGATCAGGGCAAAGCTAATAGACGCAATCTACATAGACTTCTGTAAAGCCTTTGATTCAGTGTACATGACACACTACTCCTAAAACTAAAATCTTTACAGTATCTCTGGACACCTGCATAACTGGATAGAAGCATTCTGTCAAACAGACAACAAATGGTCAAAATTGGGAGTGTCCTACCAAATTCTGTCAACAAAGTGTTCCCCAACTGGCAGTGTTTCTAGGACCAACTCTTTTCGTACTCACAAAAATGACCTCCTGTGATCAAATCAAGAGCAACTTTGTTCTCTTCGCTGATGATTGTAAAGGCTATTCAACACCACAGACAATACTGCTACAGACAAACTATCACAGACAATACTACCTTTCAAAAAGACCTTGGTGGCTTCCAGTTTGAGTCTCTTTGCAGACAGACCGAAACCACTATCGTGCACGGGTTTCGTCCGTGCTTGCCGCTGGAGCACCCCAAGCCAGCTGGTTTTGGGGCTAAGCCACCCCGTAGAGGTGGTGAAGAGCGGGGAGACTGCCAGCAGGGTTGAGGAGAGCCACATCTCTTCTCAGCTGGCCATTATTCGCTTTCCCGAAGCGCGTTGCAGTAGGGTCAGAAATGGCCACCACAAAGAACTCACCCGGAAAGAATGTGCAGGAGGAAAATAAGAGAGAAAAGTTTGACTGACCCGGGTTGAACTGGGCAAAGCAACAACTAAGTACCCTGGGAATTTAAACTAAAAAAAAAAGTCAGACATTGTTCGCCAAAAGAAAATTCTGAGGCAAGCGAAAGAAAAGAAAAGGAAATGATTTGGGTTTTTTCTTCTCTCCCTTCCTATACTGAACAGCTGAAAAAAAATCCACGTTTGACATCAATAGGCATTTAAGCTGAAAATAAAATGCCAAACGGAAAATAAAGAATTTCTGCGATACTTAACAACCCCTTTTAAAAGCAGGACAAGGAGACAAAAAAGAATAAAAGGGCAGGATCTGGAAAAAAAGGGAGGGAAGACTGCCTGGAATTAAAAGGAGTTTAGTAGTAAAACTTCAACACAGATTCTAAACGATACAGTTTAAACTGAAAACAATGACTACAAAATAGTAGAACCCCAGGAAGAGAAAGTGGGAAAAAGAGGAAGCATGAAGAACGCTTGGAGTTATTTAGGATTATTGGGTGATTTCTTTTTATGGATTATTGCATTTGAATGACTGAAAATCAGTCGTAGTTGTTTAAAGTAGTTTTAAAAATGGCCACTACTTTTAGATGAAACTGAAAATGGAAACTTAAAAAGTACAAAGAAGATGCCACAAGAAGGGAGAAGTTTCTTTTTTGGCTTCATATTTCAATATCTTTAGAAGATGGAGATTCGCAACTATGAGAACACAAGAAATGCCTTGTGCAGAACAAGAAGACTGCGGATAAGAAGAACCTCTTTAATAAACAAGTAATTTTATGTGGGGGGGGGGAAGGAAAGGGGGGGAAAGAGAATGACAGTTTAAGATTTGAACAAAACAACCAAGAAAAAGGAATAATAACTAATTGAAAATATAGTATAAGTATTAGAAAAGCAACAGAAGAGAGGAATTAACAGAAGGCAGAATTAGAACTACACACACAAGGGGGTAAAAAGGGGGGAGAAGAAGAGAGGGAAGAAAGGCAAAGGAAAAGGAAGTTATAAAGGACAGAAACAAGATATGGAGAAACAGAGCCTATTTAGAGATAATGGGTTAAAATTTTATTGAGAAAAAAAAGGGATTTTGCAAAGGTACAAAAGACGTATTGTTATAATAAAAAATACAGCAAAATAATTTTAGAAAATAATGAAAACAATGTAATGTTTAAAAGTATGGAGTAAAATAGTAAAGAGTAATCTAGTGAAATTGTTTGTTAATAAATAAATGAAAATAAAATGAATGAGAGAACTGAATAAGAACATTTTAATCATTTAATGTTTTATAAAATATAAGGAACGAGAAATAGGGAGAAACCTTTATAAGTGTTTCCAAGGAAGTACACTGTATTTAATTGAAACTAAGTTAAAGAGTTTTAAGAGACTTTAATGAATATAATGATTAGAGTGAATTGAAGGAATAAGTGTTTTAATTACATATATATTTATAAACACTTTTTAAGATTATAGTGTGTATTTTAAGAATTCCTACACAGCAGAATTCGATTAGAAGTTATGGTATTATTATTCGAATGTTATATTCAATGTTAAGACCCTAATGAAGCTTAAATAAGAGTTGAATGGAGTAAAACATTAAAAGATATAAAGGTGTCCCAATATTCCAATGTCCATAACAACAGGATGAAAATTTTTGTTTAATGAAGAAAAAAGAAAATATGAATTGAAATAGGACAGACAAAAACATAATATAATGATTTTGAATTGATATGATGATTAATTAAAAAATAAAATTGAGAAAATTAAGAGAGGAGAAAACATGTAGAAAAAATGTAAAACAGTAATAAAGATATGACATAGAACATAAAAGGTGAGCATCGAAATGGAGTTTATGGTCTGTAATGAAAAGTGTAACCCGGGAGCCATGCTATTTTCAAAAAAAGATGTTTTATTTGTATTTTTTTGTGAAAGCCAAATAATTTTTTTTTAAAAATTAGACGTTGGACTAGGTATCAGAATGATCAAACAAATGGCAACTTCAAATTTCAACAAATAAAATGCTCTGGTCTTACATATTGGCAAAAAAAATCAGAAAATAAAAATACAGGCCTGAATAGTCAAAACCTTGTTGATGAATTCCAAACTCTTCAAGGGACCTTGGAGTACTCATTTTCAAGATGACCCTAAGTGTAGAGGTTGACTGACTATAACTACATACCCGCCAAAAAGGCGTTAAGAGTTGTTAACCATAATCTTACATAGCTTTTTCTCTAAGTAATATT
>BHFT01022910.1:0-25819 GCA_004320025.1 Laticauda laticaudata | reverse complement strand
GCTTCCATCCGCTAGGCTTCCGTGGAGCATCCACTTTCCATCCGCCCTATGTCCTCCCCCCGTCTGTTCCTTTCTGTGTTTTCCGCTCTGGTTATGCAAATTCAGGGCACTTTTGAGAGCAGATAACAACAGATGGAACATTTTTCTCGTCCGCTGTGTACTTTTTACAAACATTTTGCATCCGTCGGCCAGTGTGACAGGGCCTTAAGGAATATTTTCAGTTCCAACAATTAACTAGGACAAAAGAATTCCTCTCTGCATGAAAAAATAAATTAAGGTAGTTGTTTTGTTCCTTTAGGTACAAAAGGCAGAATACTTGGGGTGCTTGCTCTATGATAAAGAGACATGAAGAAGCAATGCCATTTTTTAAAAAAGCATTAAACATCCGCTCAGTTTTGTTCTGATTTATTTGTCAAAATTTGCTCTTGGTGGGAGAGGGGGTGTTGCATAAACTATCACCTTGATTTTTTGGGTAATTAAAAACCAGCTTTGCAAAATAACTTTTCCTTTCCCAAGTCCATCTGCAAAACAAGTTAGATGCATCATCAGCATACAATTATATTGGAACCACTGTGTAAGCCAGGAAAGGAGGATGAGAATCGGGGAAAGAGTTTGTTCAATTGAGTTAATATATAAATTGAAAAGTGGGCCTAAGATACTGTCTTACCCCTCATAGGGTGGAAAATGTACAAATGAACCTGACATATACACCTAACTCTGACACTGGTGTTAAACTGTAGTCTTTCACTAAGCATCAGGAATATTTTATCAATAGTAAACATATCTAATTTCTCCTTAGGTAATAGATCAAAGCCTTACTTAATAATTTATAGAAGTTAAATAAAGAGATCAGGTATCTTTTCCCTGGATGCTAAAGAACCAGCTTTACACATCCCTCTCCAGACCCTGCCTGCTTCTTTGTGAGAATTCTGGAGTTCCCCTGATTAAGTTGATAAAGATGTCTTACCTAGCCATCTTGCACATAATTTACTGATATTTTTATATTTAATAATTATGCTTAACAAGCTAATACAGATAGACCTTGTTTAATAATTTCCACCACCATTTTTAATGGTTTGATCTCTAACCACTGGAGGCTCCTGCCTTTCTTTTTTTTTTTTGAAAAGAATTTTATTAATTTTATTTTATATTAAATTTTCTACAGACAACGCATAACATACAAACACCATTAAAAACTCTACTTCATATATACTGTCCAGGGTGTGGTCGGTTGGTTCTTTTCTCATTATATATTTGTCTATTTTCATTGTGTTTAGGTTCTTCATGTCTTCTATATTTTATGCTATTATTATACTCTAATTTTCTATATATTTTTATATTATAACTACCATATCCTAATATTACTAAAAAAAAAAAAAAAATTTGTTTTGACCTTATACTTTTAATCATTCAATCGCTTTGTTTAAAGATATCAAATACTTTAAAACAATTTATTCTAATAACAAATCAAATTAATCATAACGAAATCAAGGTTCCTAAAAAGACCCTTTGGATGAGATATACGTTATGTAATGGTTCTATTATCGTATTTTATCATGCTTAGCCATGATAAAAAGATAGCCCAAATTTTCATAATTTGTTTATCTTCTTGCTTCTCTTATTTTCAAAAATGTCAATCTAACTCATCTCAGCACAATTCCAATATTTCTCTTAAAATAATTCTCTTCCTGTGATGGTAATTTTCTCAAGTTCTTTTACCAATTTTTTAGCAAATACAATGCCATAGCCCGCTGTTGAATACATTTACGAATCAAATATATTTCAAGTCTTTAAATTATATGTGTCAAGGTAAAAATTTCCAATAAAAAAAAAAATCTCTTGGTTTCAAGTCTCAGTGGTGTTTTCTTTTGTCAATTTTTTTCAACCAACATGTGAATTTTAGTCAATATTTTTTCTGGCATCGCTCAACAAGTCCCAGCCACATATGATATGTAATGAGCCAGGTATCCTGAATGACATTTCCAACATTTTTTCAGATTGTTCTTAGACATTCTTCGCTATTCTTTGGTCGGCGGGGAAGTGCACAACTGTAAACATCTTATCAAAGTTTTCTTTAATAATGCTAGTTGACATTGTTCATTTTATCTAAGTTTTGAGAACATAATTTTTGCCATTTCTCATAAATCAATCCATATCCAAAATTTCTTAGCCCCACAAAGCAATCATAGTTTCTTTAACTTTGTTCTTTATCCTTAACTTTAATTCCCAATAAATTAACACATATAATTTTAATCAACCTTCTCATCAGTAACCCATCAAGTATCTTACTCTAATTCAGTCTGTTTGTTCATAGAATGCTCTTCCGTTTTAAAATCTTTCATCATATCTTGAGTTGTATTTGCCATATGAAAACAATTCATCCTGTAATACCTGTTTCCTCTAAAGCTTTGGGGATCGATTTAAAGTCCACCTTTCATCTAACATTCCCCATATCTTAACTTTTTGTTTCCTTTTATAGATTCATAGAGGATAGGAAAATGCCTTCAATAGTCCGAATACCAACAACTGGAATTTTCATAACCATTGTTTCTGTTTTATCTTTCTCCAATCTTAACTGTCACAAAGACTACCCCGTATATTAATGTATTCTGAAATACCACCTGTAGTTTAGTTTCATTGTAAGCCTCAAAAAAGCAGTGCCAGCCCAACAGTAAATCATGTCTTTTCTAATGTGCAACAATCTAGTGCTTTCTTTAAATGTTATCCAATTCTCTTGACCACATCAAAATTGCAGCTTGATTAATACAGTTCCCATTAAATTAGGCAGGCCAAAAACTCTCTAATTCTAGCATCTTTGCAAGAAGCTTTAACTTTTACAATTTCTGCCTCTTTTTACATTTGGCCATATTAACTTCAACAATGATTTTATTTAAATCTTCAAACCATGGTTTTTCCAAGTCTAATTGGGTAATTGTTTGAAAAAGAGAAATAAAATTCTGGGTAAATAATTGCATCTTAATTTGTCTGAAATTCTCCATTAATTGACAATTGCAAGTTTTTTTTTCCCATTGTCTTTCAAAGTCTGTAAATATATCGTGTTGTTTGAGTTTGTATAATTATTCTCTTTTTAATGTGCTACAAATCTTGGCTGTCCAAATTAGTCCCCAAGATACTTTATACCTTATTTTGTTAATTTGGATTTCAAAGATTCTGTCAGTTTCTTCCTCTCCTTGTCTCAGTAACATTGTTTTTTGTTAAAATTTTTGTTTTATTCCTTGTTATTTATTTTCAAGCCCAGCCATTCACCATCCTGTTCTCTAATCTGTTTCCAATATACTTCTGGAGCCGGTTTCTAACATGGGTCTTTTCAAGAAATAAAAAGCAAGTCGTCAGCAAAAAAGCTTGTAGTTTGAAAGTTTCCTTCCTTTGTTTAATTTTTTCATGTTCCTTTTTATAGCTTTTGTTTCCCAATCCGCTAATCATTTCTAATCTTCAACCTTCCCAAAGTCCAATACGAAATACAAAGGAGAATAAGAGGACCCCTTGTCTTGTGGCCTTTTTTCTTATATAATAAAGATCTGTAATTTCTCCACTCCCTCCCATCAATTACTTTGCTGTCTGTTTAATTATTATGGCTTCTATTGCTTTGAATAATTTTTCCTGGCAAAACCCATCTGTTTCCAATAGTAAATAACATAAATCTCACCAGTTCCACTGTTGTCAAAAGCATTTTTGAAGCATCGCAGAAATATCAAAAGCCATTTGCTTCTCTTCAGGATGAGCCTCATATATATTCCAAAAGTATCCAAGATTATCATCAATATTCGGGTTCTCCTAATTTTGGTCTCTTTGGCAGAGAATCCATTTTGAAAATTCTGGGTTGAATAAACAATTGATTTTTAAATATTTTTTTCTCAGTCTTTTTGGCCTACAAATTGAAGCAAAGATTTTTAATAATCTGCATTCAATTAAGGAAATTGAGGTCTATATATTCTTAATTTTGCAACGGGTCAAGCCTCTTCTTCTTTTGGATAAGTGTTAAATCAATAAAAGCCTCTGACCATGGTTTTATGGGTGTCATCTTTTTACAATACTTCATTCATAACTTCTAACACTGGGAAATGCTTCAATGATTCTTGAAAATTTTTTAATAGAAATTCTGCCGGAACCCAATCTGGACCTGGTGCCTTTTCCATTCTGTTTTTGTCTCTTAAATGGTTCATTTTAATTTCCATCATTGAGTTTAATATTACTTTCTAAACATTTCATTTCAGTCTCTTTTAGGTGATCTTTCGTACATTAACAATTCCTGTAAATTACTGTTTAATTTTTTTCCTCATCAATATACTCTCTGTTTTATATAGTTGCCCATAGAATCCTTCCGTAATAATTTCCTTTTTCTCGCTTATTACGCCAAACAGAATTGGCCTTGGATCATCTTATTAGTTTCAATAATTTTTTTGGATTCCTTCTCCTTTCTCAGTTTATCATGTACGCCCCATCCTAACCTGGGTTTTTATTGCATCTCTCAAAATAATCGTCCTGGTTTAAAATTTCTAAATTTTCTGTGCAGGTTTTCTTTCTTTCTCTCATTAATTCCATTTTTATGCCTTAATTACATCCAGTTTCAATTTAATACCTTTTTTTTCCTGTGGATTTCTGTAATTCCTTATTTCAGTCTTTTTATATTTATCTTCCAAGTCTTGGAGGCTTTTCTTTTCCCTAATATTGTTCTTTTCGGTTTTCTTGGTTAATAGATCTATTTAACAAACCTCGTAGCATATCCTTTCATATGTATCCCAAACATTCCTTGTCTTGAAAGATCTTCTTTTTTGTTTTTTCCTCCTTTAAAGAAAAAAAAAACAAAAATTCTTTCTCCCATCCATTTTGATATTAAAAGTCTTTCTCCTTTAAAGATAGTGTTGTTTTAATGTCCATCTCGAGTCTTTTTTTTTGTCTTTTCATTTAATTGTCATTGGACCTATGGTTCCTGCCCAACGTAACTTTCACTTCCATACCTTGTCTCCTTGAGACACTAACTGGATATTAAATTCTGCTTGAGATTCCAAACTCATATCTAATCTGGGACCATGATAAATGTTCTATTAGAGTAAAAAAGTTAATTGTTTTAGCCTTTAACGTTTCTTTCTTCTCCAAATATCTTTTCTTTAAGGTTAAATTCATCGCTGGTCATTTAAAAACAAGATTTAGGGAAGAACCTTTCTATTTTTGTTTTATTGTTGTTGTCTATATAGTGTCCAATTTATTTGATCCACAATTTTCCATTAAAGTCCCTCCCATCCATAATTATATTAAACATAGTCCAGTTCTTAATTATTTCCATATGTTAGTTTTTTTATAAAAACTTCTTCTTGTTTTATCATCTCGGAGCATAAATTGCAATCCCAAGCGGAGTATTTTCTCATATTATTGTCCAATTATTTCCACCATTAATAACTCTGCCTCTGTCATCCGTGTAAAATCAGTTTTGCTGGAATATCCTTCTTTTAATGTAGAAGAATACAACTCCTCTTTTCTTTACATTGAAGTCAAACGGAAGTAATATTTTCCCTAATTTGGTTGTTAATCCTAACATATTGCTCATGTTTTTTTTTTTTAATATGAACTTCTTGTAAGCATTATACTTCAAATTTTTTAATTTCTCTAAATTTATGAATTTAGGTTTTCCTTCTTTTAACAAGCTGAGTTAAGTCCCATTTAATATTCATTGTAATCAGTTTTTTTTTCTTCCATTGAATTATGGCTTTTATATTTAGTCGTAAACAGCTCCTCCGTGGCTTCTACTTTCAACGTTGTTCTTTAACTGTTTACCTGTCCACCTACAACCTCCTTTCTCCTTTTTTTTTCAATCTCCTAGTTTGTTCCTAACCTGAAGACTCCAATTAATGAAGACCCTCTTGTACTCTGGCCTCCTTTCTCTTTTCTTCTTCCCATAAAAAAACTTTCTGCCCGTTAGATATTTATAGTTTTTGCTTTTTTCAATCGAAATTCAAATTCCTATTGTCCGCTTTCTCTTCGCCAATAAAGATTAATCCTTTCTTTTGGTAATCAAGCCATTCTATACGTTTTCTTCATTTTCCAGTATGCAATTTGGCAGTTTTATCGTTATTCCTTCTTCATCTCTCTCACCTCTTCTTATATGGTAATTATTGTTTTATAAACCTCATCAATCTCTTTTGCCTTTTTATAGATTTTTCAATGTTTTTCTCTCTTAACCATTGTAATATTTGTGTTTTGACTGGATTTTTTTGGTACATCTAATATGGGACTTCCTTTGGTAATTTATTTCTCATACGAATATGTTTTGTATAAAACTCGATATACTCCCATCTACTCCATCCATACATCTTTTTCCTCTGTAATTTCCAGAACATCTGCCCAACAATTTCTATCATCTATGCAAGCCAATCATTTTTCCTTTTTCCTCTTCCTTATATTTTTGAAAATCTAAGAGTAACAAATTCTGACTTTCCATCTCCCACCCATCAACATCCACTTTTTTTCTTGTTCTACCCACTGTTAAATCTAGTGTCAATATTTCCAATCTTCTTCTCTTGTTTTCCTTCTTCCTCAATTTTTTGGAATCTTCTCTCAATACTTCCCCATATTTGTTTTAATATTTTCATCCCCCGTTTTCTCTATTTTTTTGTTCAATTTAGCATCTATTTTTAATCTTTTAATATCTTGGATATCTTGCATTAAGATTGTTAAAATTTACTTTTTCTTGTTCTTTATTTGCTTCAACATTGTCTGAAATTAAATGTTGTCCTTCAGATGGTGGGGAAGCAGAGGTAGAATCGAGCAAGAAATTGCCAGAATGGTTTTGGTTTCCTGCTCATTTTTAAATGCTTCAAAGCTTCCAGATTCTTTTGACTTTTAAATTTCCAGCTGATAGCGTAGCAATTATAGTCAAAAATACAACAGTCCAAATAGTTAAAAAAGCCCGACAAAGAAGAGAAAGGGGAAAAAGGGAAACAGAAAGGTCTTCAAAGGTTCTTCCTAGACCCTAGTCCAATTGAAATAATCCCATGATAAAAGTAAAAAATGGAAGAAAAAAGAAACAAAATAATCAAAAAGGCAAAAACAAAACATAAGTGATCAAAAACATAGATGGACAGGAGCAAAAGAAGCAAGGAAAAAAAAAGAAAGAACTCTGAAAGGCTTTCCCTTTAAAAATAAAAAGTAAAGATACTTAAGAAGTTAAAATTATCAAAAAGGCTGGCAAGTAGGAATTTCACAAATATATATATATATAGCTAATATATATATATATATCTATATAGTATAGCTAATATATATATAACTATATGCAATGCACACTGCACTTTATTTCTTTATCCAAGGCTCTTTATTATGACTCTCCCGTTTCTCCAGCAGCTTCAGAGCAAGCTCAAACTGTTGTGAGATATTGTAAAGAGTCCAAGAAAAGCACCTTGTACATAATATTTTACTGTGATTTCTCGACCCTAATCTTATCACATTAAACAGTGTCCTTGAAAAGGAGTGTTTTAAAAACATTTTCCTCCCATTCAATAAAATATTTTCAAGCCTCTAAGTTTGGCAGTGTGCCACATCTTCTTCAAATACTTTTCACCCATCCCAGCCAGAAGAAAAAATATTTATAAAAAACTCAAACAGGAAAAGAAAAAGAATAAAAAAGATAACCAAAGGGAGCCTCGTTACTATCCTTTAAAGAAAATTAAAAAAATCAAAGAAGAAGCATGAAAATATATATAAGAGAAAATTTCCAATCGGTTTTACGCCTACAAAGTACATTAAAAGTCCTGTTCCAAAAAAAAAAAAAAAAAAAAAAAGGAAAGAATCCCAAGCCTCAATTTGACATCACTTAAAAAAACCCGCCGAACTCAAATCCAGTTCCAGTCAATACAAAAATTAACAAGTCAGATTTTCTTCTTTGTTTCAAGGAACTGTCCTTTCAAGTCCTCAACCAATTTACAATACATAAAAGGAGTTTTCCCTCACCCAACCGACAACACACTCGCTTCAGCCACTTTCTTTCCGAGAGCTGCCCCGACTTCAGCAGCTTTGGAAGGCTCGCCTTTACCGCTGCCAGCAAAAGGGCTTCTTCCCCGGATCAAACCAGAGATTTTGCGATATCTCTGGGATTCTGGGATAGTGCCCTTCACAAATCCCCGTTCTCTACGGGAACGGTTTGTAGGTCCCGTTAAGGACCGACCAGGGGCAAAAATATCAGCTGCGATCTCAGAGCCCCGAGATCGCAGCTGTAGCACCGAGACGAAGCTCCGCCTTCTCCCTCCTCCTGCCTTTCTTGACTGGTTGTTTTCCAGGCAGAATCTCTTCCCCTCATTCTCTGAGGTCATCCACACATTTTATTGAAAATTGGAACCAGAAATTCCATCCTTATGCAACCCAGTAGTAAGTTTAAAAAAAAAACAACCCTGCACCACTTAGCACCAGTATTTCTAGCAATCCCAGTTGTCATAATTAAGTGAGAACTGCACAGGTCATTAGGCAAGGGCCTCATATGACTATGACTTAGGACTTCCTGCTGACTTCCCCATTGAGTTTGCTTAGGGGAAACCAGCAGGGAGTGTTGCAAATCAATATAATGTGAATGCTGGGATGTTGTGACAGGCATAAATACAAGGTGTAGTTGTAACTACCAGTCATTCAATACTGTCATAAGGTTGAACAGTCACTGAACAAGTGCTGGTTACATCTGTAGTCTGTGGTTAGACAATGTTGCCTTTGCATGCTGACATGCATAAACAGAGCTGCTGATGTGGTTGAATTCATGTTTTTCTTTAGCAACTATGGGCGAATTATTCTGGTCAGTTGCATAGTCAGCGAAATATTCAGAGTGGATTTGGCTTTTTTATCTGGGATCAGGATAGCAGATGTTGTATTATGATTATTATTATAATTTAAAAACTTGTATGCTGCCAGTCTCTTGACAACTCTGGACAGCTCACACTAACAAAACAAAGAAATTATAACAAAATCAATAAAAGAGAAACATAGAAGGATGGTAGGGCAAGGGGTTTCACTCTCCCTCACCAAAGGCCTGTAGGAGATGACCAGGGTGGGGAGGGGTTAAATATGTCATCAGTCTCAAGTCCTTTTGCACCCACAAGAGATCTAAGTCTTAGCTCTCTTGAAGTCCAGCCCTCCTTGAATTCCACTGACTCATATCTACTGCCAATTTGCTCTGACCCTAGTTCAGATTCTTTTTCAGAGCTTTAACATACAATAAACTTGTGTATTCATTTGAATTGCCTGTATTACTGATTTACTGTTCTTGACAAGGCCTGGGTGAAGAGCTAAATTAAGTAATAAAATAAATAAAATCTCCACCTCACACTTTCCCGAGCCTCAGTTGGAAAATAAGGTCCAGGACCTCTATTGAGGCACAGGGATCCAAATGGGGAAAACCCTTTCCTTTCTTTTTCATCAAAGTTCTCTTCTGTAAATATTTTGGAAGTCATTTTCCTGTTACTTGGCAGGCCATCCCCAATCCTACAATCTAAAGGAAACGAATACCTAATTTGCAAAAGTCTTGTTGCTTTTTAATTGAACAAGAGCAATATGTATTTGCCACTCCTTGCACAAGGCTTGCCTTTCTATAATTATCAGAGTTTGATAGCAAGAGTGTGTGTATTATGAATCTGTTGCTAGAAAATAAAAAGACATTCTAGAGTAATTATACAGGTCTTAGAATTATTACATATATCTATTACATCTATTACATCAACAATTAAATCCATGGAAAAAAAATCTGGACACAAAATTTGCAATGGCCTGCTCAGCTGAGCCAACTTGAAAATAAAGCTGAAGAAAGATTTCATATGGAAGGTTTTCTTCTAAGGGTCTAATGGACTATTCCAATAGTCTAATATAGGGATCTGCAACCTTAAACACACAAAGAGCCATTTGGACTTGTTTCCACAGAAAAGAAAACATGGGATCCACAAAACCTTGGTGAGCATGGCCAACTCAACATCTCTCCCACCCAGTCATATGATCCCCCCACCACGCCTACCCAGGTTTTGTGGGTCCCGGTGTTTTCTGTGGGAAATTGGTCTCTCTTTCTCCCTCCCTCCCTCCCTTCCTCCCTCCCTCCCAAAGAGCCGCATGAGGCTCCAGAGACACAGGTTGCTAACACCTGTCTAATGTAAATGTACTATTGATCTGAAGTCAAACTGGTTTAAATACAAAAGTTATCCTAAGTTATTGCAGACATTTACATGAAAATAGAAGCTTACGGGAAACAATTGTTGTCAAGATTATGTCCCACTCTCAGACCCACTAGATAAATCATATCAAGAACAAATCCCACAGGAAATTTAGAACTACAGTATACATTGTTGAGATAGGCTATAATAGCAGAATCTTGCAAGTCAAGTTAAACTTCACTTGCCTTTCTTTTATACCTAGGTGAATCAGGGAGAAGCCTGCCTTTGTACTTCTGAATATTATCATGGCTTCCCAGAACTTAAATGATGTTTCAGCCCTCTTTGCTTTTGTAATGGTTCTGGTTTATTTCTGACATGGTCATATTCTTTTATCACTACAAAAACTGACTATTTGAATGAACAATATCAAGGGAGTCCAGAAGGTCCTTAAACACATTGATCATACTATTGGAAGGAAATAGATAATTTATTGATTGGTCAATTGACCATATCAAGGCACAACATAACAAAAGGGTGAATTAGGTATAAATAGGCCAAAGCACAGAACAAAGTGTATTCAGATAAGTATTAGCTTTGCATGAGACTCTAATCTCTTGCATATAATGGCCTATCAGTTCTTCCCTGCCCCCTGCTACCATCACCCCAATTCTGCTGCTGCTGATGCTGCTCTCCAACCCCTGCCAACAACGCTGCCCTCTCTTGATGCTGTCCTGATCACTCTGCCAATGCCACAGCAACAGCCCACCCCTGCTGCCAATACCCTACCACAGATGTTGCCAACTCGGATGATGTTAACACTTTGGGTTGCACTGACATTCCCTGTGGGCCAGATGTAGCCCACAGGCCATAAAATGCCCAGATCTGCAATTGGCTGTTCAGTCAAATAAAGGTTCTAAATACTGACTCCTTACTGGAGAATTATTGGAACTGAAATAAGAGATTCAGAATTTCTTGAGTGTCACCACATATACACTTCATTTTATAGTATGGCATGTGGCACAATCACCCATATTTTACCCTGGAGTCCAGCAATTCATATTTCATTCTAATAAGGGCAGTTCCTAGATACTGTATCAAAATTGAGGATTTGTCAGGTATTTTTCTCTTTGAAGTGTGATTTTTTTTTTCCCCAGGTCAGCCATTTTTTAAGATCTGTCTCTAAATCAGTTTGGGCACTGATATCCAAAACTCACTATTTAAAGATTTGCTTGGCCTGTTGGCAGGGGTGGGCTTCAAAAATTTCAGCAATGGATTCTCTGCCTGGTTGCTGGGTGGGCATGGCCATGGTAGGTGTAGCCTAGTTGGCCTCCTGCACAATGATGGAGGGGTGTTTTTGCCCCCTGGGCCCTGGAGGCTTTCCTCAAGTCTCTGGGAGGGTCTCTTCTGGGTTCCGGAGGCCTTCCGGAACTTCTGGGAGGCCCATTTTTTGCCCTCCCTGAGCCTCCACACAGGCTCTGCACTTACCTCACATCTAAAACGAGCCACGTGGAGACTTCTAGGAAGGGTGGGCTGGGAGGGGCAGGGCAGGACAGGGCAGGGTGAGACCAGCCAGGGGTGGGATTTGGCAGTTCTCAAAACTGGCCATAATGTTAGCTATGGGTTCTCCCGAACCCAGGCAAATCCATAGCAGCCCACCCCTGCTTGTTAGTGTGCAAGTAAAATTAGATAGAGAATTGATAACCCTGTGCTGTGAAATAACATTAATAAGTTGTTGGTTTTTTTCTCATGTGGTGGACTACCTATTCTTCTGAGTATATTTTGGGTAGGTTACCAGTTCCACTGAGATAATCCTGCACTGATTGTTAAACATTTTGATAGTTGAGTAACTATGTACAGGAAAGATAGTTGTTTAAATTTTAATGTAAAGGGAAATACGTATATATTTTTTCATTTCCCAGATAATGACTTAAAAATGCCCTGATTTAGTTCATTTGTGAAGACTTTATATAAGTCCCACAAGTATGCATTGTAGGTCAACACTAGAGCTATTTTAGCTTTGTAAACCTTTAATCTGGAGATTAAAGTACCTGGATAATTATAATTGAATGGTTTAAGTAGTATTTTGGAACTTGGTGCTGCTCTTGCTGAGCTTCTTTTGAAATGATTTACCATAGTAAAAACCACTTCTATGTATAGAAAGAAGTCAGTTTGTTAATGGATTCCCCATCCAGAAGCTAATTATATTCAGAACATTTCTTACCGAACGCCATCACTTTAGACTTAGCTCTGTTAATATTCAAGGATTTGGAAGCACAACACACACCTAATTTTCACAGCAATCTTCTCAGGCCAACTGAGAAAATCAAAATTGTGTCATCTGCATATAAAAGGACACTAATGAATTTGTTAGAGATCCTTAGCTTAGTGTTTGGACACCTGCAGAATCAAGAAATCCTGTCATATCATTGATGTTGAGATTGGACAGCATCAGAGCCAAGATGCATTGTTGTCTGACACATTTATGGGCAAGTATGTCAAGGGTTAAAGGCCTGTTAACTTAATGCAAACTTTCAAGTAGGCATTTGGATACAGGGACCTAATCAAGTAGGAATCAGGCTTCCATTTTTAACACAGCTAGTGTCTTCCATAAAGTATCTTTGTTTCCCCAGAAGGTGCAAACCCTGAGTAAGCTCACCTTTTATTGAACCATTAAGGATAATAAGATCTAACTAATCACTAAGTGAGCCAAACAGAAAGCAGTGACATTATAGCCCTTATCTCTTGAATGCTGGCTCTAGGGAAGATTATCTCCTTCATTGGAGGAGGAACCTGATTAAAGTTTGAAGAGAGCCGTCATTGGCTCCTGTTCCCTGGGGTTGCTGATCTTCTCATTTTGGTTTCTAAAATGAGACATGCCAGCAACTAAACTCCCTTGAACCTCAGTCTGGTTGTCAGCATTTGTTTCCTTATTTACCAATTGACATGTTTCCTGGAGTGAACTCTGCCTGAATTTAAACTTAAAAGTTCAGAGATTCTGAGGAAGAAAATGTCAACACTTTCCACTGAAGAATATTCTGGAGAACCCAACACTATGGAAGATGTTGAATGCTATTTAGTTATTGACATGGTGATACCAATTTTCTGATAACAGAAATGGGAGAAGCCCATATACTGTAAACCAATAAATTAGCTTCCAGAGCTGAGACTGTGCTTTAAAAAAAAAACTTTAATATATATGAGAACAAATAATCCTTCCTAGGTCGACAGAAAGATGAAGCAGAACACTGAAACATTCTTTTTTTCCCCCAGGCTTACATAGATATCTGCAAATAAATAAATGAATTTCAGCCTCCTTTAATGAATAACAGAGGCATACTGCAGTCACCCGAAGTCCAAAACAATTTTTCCAAATTATTTTTGAAACTTGTACAGTGCTAAAACCACTATCAAGAATAGGCCAAACATACATTGAGACCTAAACTATTAACATATCATTTGCAGATGAGCAATTAACTTTCCCTCACTTCCTAAATTATGCTGCTGAGATCAAGAAAGCTCAGGAATGGGAGAAACATGAATAGATTTCTACATGAAAGATTCATGAAGAAGATACAGTTTGTGGCATTATCTGATTCATATTGTGATATGTGAGGGACATAAAAATAAGTTCATGGTTATTTCAGATGTGAAATGTTGACTGCTCTACATTGCCAAGGTGAAGGAAACTAGGGAAAGTACTATTTTATTTATTAGATTTGTTATTCTACCATTCCCTCTAAAATAGTATTATACTACTCATGCGAAGCGTGTGCTCACCGAACTGGTTGTTACAATGGTTGAATCGTACCACTGAAAATACAGTGTCCATATTCATTTATTATAAAGGACAATCTTTATTCCAGAAAACTGTCCTTTAGATTTATGTTTTCAAAAAGTCACTTTTGTCTTTTATTTTGGTCATTTAACTTTTACCACACATATGAAATCACATAATGCACAATCTGATTGCAGAAATCCTTTTTAACACTTACTTTTTTTTATAACTGCATAGCTTTTTAAACTTTTTAGATATGTCTATTAGAATATGCCCTTTTGTGAAGTTTTATTTAATTTTGCTCTTGAATTATAACCATACACAATTGTCTAAAATCTTTACTGATCTCTTTCAGATTTGTCCCTTTTTCAGGTTTACCCTTTATTTACTGATTTTTTCCCATGATAACTACAGCTATAATCATCCTTCTTCATTCTGCAAAATTCCTCTGAAAGCTTAAGAATAGAATAGAACAGAACAGAATAGAATTCTTTATTGGCCAAGTGTGACTGGACGCACAAGGAATTTGTCTTGGTGCATATGTTCTCAGTCTACATAAAATAAAAGATACATTCATCAAAAGTCAAGAATTATCTTTTTTTTTATTTTTTTTATTTGATTTGATTTGATTTGATTTGATTTATATTGCCGCCTATTCGCCCATGCCAACTCATATAAGGTACAACGCTTAATAATAGTCAAAGGGTACAATAAGCAATCAAATCATACTAGGAAACAGTCAATAAAAATTGCTGGATACAAGCAACAAAGTTACAATCATAGTCATAAGTGGGAGGAGACGGTTGAAAGGAAGGATGGGAGGATTAATAGTAATAGTAATGCAGACTTAGTAAATAGTTTGACAGTGTTGCAGGAATTATTTGTTTAGCAGAGTGATGACATTTGGGAAAAAACTGTTCTTGTGTCGAGTATGCATAATGTTTCTTTCCAGTAGTGTAACACTACCAATTTCTGATATCACTGGCTTGGACAAAAAATCGAGTATTTACAATTATTGAAATGGTTATTGCATTTGTTTTTAATAAACCTAAAGATTAATCTATTCCTGAGAAACTTCTACTTCTCTCTCAAAATCCCTTTCTTTATGAAAACCCAGCATGACAGTTCCAGGAAGAAAAACAAGGAACATTTCTCTAATTTAATAAGAATGAAAGTGTATTCTGTTCATGCTGGAATTCCAGAGCATTTTACCATTTACTTTAGCAATTTACTGGTTGTGTGGAGTCCTAACACCCACAAAACATATTGCTTTCTTTCTATGAAATATTACACTTGCTCTTTGCCCTGGTGAGATCTAATATATTTTTTTCTTTTGCACAACCAAAATTTTCAGGCAATTTTATTTCATCTGATTTATGACCAATGCAATCCCTGTGAGAATTTCTTGCTTTGGCACCAGAGTCAGGAACAGAAAACTATATCCTTCTGCTTAGTATAAATAATATACTAAATCAACACTGGACAAATGCTAATTTGTGGTCCTGATTCAGCATTCTGTTGCAAGGCATAGATTTTAACAGAACTTCATTAACTTCAGTGGAATTATTACACCCATATAACAAAAATAGGTTCGGTGATATTAAAAGTTGGGTCTCTTGTGGCAAGTGAGAAATTTGGCTAGATACTTTTAACTTTGTTCAGTAACTCCCCCCCCCCCTCTTTTCAGAGCCTTAATGAGTTAGCCAAGCTAATGAAGTGTGATATCCTATTAAGCAAGTTGGCTGACAACAGTTAATTCCTAGGGGCACATTCCTCATTGATTGATTATATTTATCATCTTCTTGTAGTCTTAAAAATACTGACTTCTTAGGGGGAATACCAAATTGTGAATCTTTGTAAACTTTAATTAGAACAAAATGAGCAGCAGCCATAGGTTTGCTTAAACAATCAGATCAACTTGCGCTGCATCAATGATCAGCAAAATGTGGTGAGAGACCTTATTAAAAACTTAACCACCAGTTTATCAACATCCTATTAATGGGTGCACATTATCTGCCATCAGTTTTTTTTAAAATGTTTGTCATAAACATTTATACCAGCCTCCCTGCTACACAGCAATCTTCCTGCCTAAGCTTCTTATAACTCCATTTTTGGCAGAGTTCCCCAGACTTCTATTTTGGGTGGATTTCAATCTTCCTTCTTTGAGAGTGGGGTCTGAGGAGGTTTGGGAGCAGGGGTGGGATTCAAATTTTTTAACAACCAGTTCTGTGGGCGTGGCTTAGGTGGTGGGCATGGCTTGGTGGTCATGTGACTGGGTGGACATGGCTTGGTGGTCATGCTATTGGCTGGGTGTGGCCAACTCAATATCACTAACATGAAGGCACGCATCTCCTCACCTGGCCTCTCATGACTCTGGGGATGCTGCAACAGTCGTAAGTATGAAAAATGGTCATAAGTCACTTTTTTCAGTGCCATTGTAACTTTGAATGATCATTCCACACAAGCAAAGTACCAGCAAAGGAGGGGAAAAAAACTCCAGAGATGTTCCTGAGACAGGAAGTCTAGTCCTGCCAAGAATGTAATAAGGGTTAATGGAGAGACAGCTTCTGTAAGCAACGCCAGAATGTTTCCTTCCTGCCTTCCTTACAGGATTAGGCCAGTAATTTCTTCTAACAACCGGTTCTCTGAAGTGCTTAGAATGTTAACAACCGGTTCTAGCGAATAGGTGCAAACTGGTAAAATCCCACCCCTGCTTGGGAGTTCATGGCTGCCACAAAGGCCATGGGCCTATCCAAGCTCATGGCTTGGGACTGGGGTCTGAGGTGGCTTGGGAGTTCTTGGATATCAAGGGCCTATCCAAAGTCATCAAGAGCCTGACACAGGACAGCAGTCACACACACAATCTGGCTTTCTGTGACTGCAGTGGCAACATGATCTGGAAACAGAGAAGCTTTCAGCATTCACTTTGTCATGATTAGATCATGTCCCTCCCACTCTTTTTTTCCCTCCCTGCATATATCTCTCTCTGTCAAACATACACAAGCACACCATTTTCCTTATTTTCCAAAGTTTTAGGTTTATTTCATCCTACCTGGCTCATAATTTACTCATGCTCATTTCAGTAAAGGAAGTGCTCCGACATCGGTTAAAAATCTTTTCTTAAAAGAATAAGAGCAAATAAAATCACACTTCTTATTTGCTTGAGTGCTCCCTGAATGTGTTATATCTTTGAAAGAAGCCAAGCTTCTTCTTATTCTATGAAATGAATTGAAGTATAATCCAGAGACATTTATTCAGGATTAAGTCTGGTGAGCTAGATGGGATCCACTTCTATATTGACATACATAAGCTTGTGTTATCATGTTGTGACAAACATCCAGATGCACACAAGATTGGTAACTTTTTTTCTGAGAAAAAAAGAAGTAGCTGTTACAATGACTGAAGAAGAAAATTGAATATTTGTCCACACATATCCCCTGTATTCAACTCCAAAAAGTTGACATATACACCCTGTTCTCAGAAGTACTTCTTTTTGCAATTGACTCCAAAGCTCTTCTCAGCTTAACATCTCACTGTAATTTCCATTAACACTGCAACTTTTAGCACCCACAGCAACAACAACATCACATTCAAGGGGAAGTCTGCATAAGAAGAAACAAGCAATATTTAACTGTGATTTTGTACTGCTGCACCTCCAGTCACCATCTGCATTCAAATAGCTGAAAATATCGTTAGATGAATACCACTGCAAGTCTGGTGGTGCTGGGGAAGTAAGGCAGATACAGAGAACTAAAACTAAAATCCAATCCCTGTTTTCCTGCTTGCCTCTTTTAAATTAATGGGCCCATTATTAGGCTTCTGTCTCATAAATATTATTCTGTATTCCCATTAATTAACTGATTGATGGATGTGACATTGCTACAGGGCCTCCAGGCTTCAGTCGCTTGAGTGTCAATTTGGATCAAGAACTACAGGAGCTCTCAACCAGCATGGTCCCACTCTTCATTAATATTAATCTATTGCTCCCCCTTCCTCCACAAAGAGATCTTTGGTAGCAATTGAACTGCTATTGAACTGCTATTGTTTGCCAGTGACTAGACACACTTGATAAACAAACATCTGATTCTTTTCTCCCATAAGCTGCATTTTTGGCAGATGATTTTATAGCAAGAGGGCCATTTCATAGTTTGTTGTTCAGCTAACATGGGAAGGGCCCAGAAAAACACATCCCCTTTTTTCATTGTCATTCATGTCATAGGTGAGTGGTGCAGTGGCCTACAGGTGAAGCTCTCACCTCACAATCAGGAGGCTGTGAGTTCGGTCCTAGATAGCAGCAGATATTTATCTCTCTCTGGGCACAATGATTATATATCTGCTATGAACTCTGCATTGGTGACAGGAAGGGCATCCGGCCGGTAAAAACTCAGCTCCATTCAATTGCCCTGATTCCATCCCAATGCAAGGGATTACGAGGTCATTAAAGAGGAAAAAAAATTCATGACATAAGTTACAAACCGGAGAAGTCAGATTTTATGCAATTCCCAAAGGAATCCTACTATTTCAAAACATATAGAATGGCCATATTTGGCTGAACAAAAAAAGAAGTTTTTATAAACTATAGCATAGAACTGTGATGGTTCCTTTCAAACAAATATTATTTCATTGTTTGTTGAGCCTTTGTTCATCTTGTTTGCCCTCTTAGTCTACAGCTAGTCCTCAACTTACAAACATTTGCTTAACAATCCTTCAAAGTTACAACAGCCTTAAAAAAAAGTGACTTATGTAATCATATTTATAATTGTGTCTCATCCACCCCCACAGTCACCTGATCCCAATTTGGATGCTTTGTAACCAGCTCCTATTCATGACTGGATTCGACAGTTATGTGATTGTGATTTGCAATCTTTTTTGCCAATTTCTGGCAAAAATAAATAAAAAACCATTAGGAAAGCTGGATTTGCTTAGCAACCATGTGATTCACTTAATGACTGCATATGATGTGGGAAAATACCCCAAAAAAGCTGAATACCATATATATGTGTGTGTGTGTGTGTGTGCTGTTCAGCTTCCTTCGGGTATTATCCCACGTCATTGGAGTGCTTTCAAAGTTGTAGCAACGTTTCAGCAGAATCTCATCTGCCATCATCAGGCTTCTGTATTGAGTTTGTCTGTGAGTCAGACTTTCACAGCCGTTTCAGTTTTAAATTTGAGGTTTGCCTACTGTTGAGCCAGAATGGTTTTTTCTGTGATAACCTGACTCACAGACGAATTCAGTGCAGAAGCCTGATGATGGCAGATGAGATTCTGCCGAAACGTTGCTACAACTTTAAAAGCACAACTACAATGACGTGGGATAATACCCGAAGGAAGCTGAACAGCATACATATAAATACCCATGAAAACTTAAAAAAACAAATATACATAGATAGATAGATAGATAGATAGATAGATAGATAGATAGATAGATAGATAGATAGATATAGATATAGATATATAGATATATAGTATGTGTGTGTGTACACACACGCACACACACATACACATTTTTAATCACTTTTCTGTGTTCTTACCTTCAAAATTATGCAGTATAATACAACAGTGGAATCTTAATATAATCTATAATCTAAATTGTTCATTATTCACAACTGAGCTTTTTGCAATCCTAAGATGCAGCAAGTAGGAGACAAATGTAAAAACAATGTGAAGGAAGAAATTGGAAAAATACTGCTTGCATACAGGGGGATAAAGAAAGTTAGGTGGTGTGTGTGCATCAATGTGTGAAAGAAACAACATCAGTGGCAATAATGCTCCTTCTAGTTAGGTGCATAAATGTACAGATTGAAATGAATGATCCCTTGCTTTCTCAGAATTCCCCGGGTCCCTTCAGATCACTTCTGATGCTACAATTGGATGGTATTGCAATGGCCAATCGCTGTGATATAAGGGCAGGTTTTTCATTCTTGTTATATTTTTCAATATGCTTTGAGGGTTTCTGAAAAGGAATCCACCCACAAAGCCCTTTGTTGACATCCAAAACCTGGATCAAGACACTAGGTAGAAAATTGAGATTTTGGATCTGAGAGTCAAATAAGAAGCAAACTGTCAAAAACCAGCAGAATTTTCATTTCAGATCAAATGGTGAATGAGCAGTTTTCTGCCACTATCTTCATTTTATTTAAGACTATCTCAACATTTATTATTAAATCCTTGTGTCAATGAGCCAAGTAAACTCAGCGATACCAGGGTGAGCCATTACAAATGAGTTACATTATATAGGAAAACTGGGTTATTAGGGATGCAACTATATGAATGTCAACTTTGGGATGCAACTGTATGAATGTCAAATTTGTGTTTGAAGAGGAATTTAAAAACCAATCCAAAGATAAGTAGTCATTTCCACATAACCATAAAGCAGAAATGCAACAAAACAAAACAACACCACAAGCAAACAAAAATTAAGCTTGGCTACTTAAAATAGAAGCATCGATCCAGTGGTCTATACTCTCTGCCGTCTGCAATGTATTCTGAACTTCTTGGCTTATCCCCATAAGCAAATTCCTTGTGTTATACAGGCAATGCACAACATTTTCCAAGCTGTAGCTCACATTTAGCCTTTAAGTGACAGTTGCTGCACTCCCCCCCCCCAAAAAAAAGTACAGAGTTGCAACATGGTAAAAATTAATTTTGATTTCATTTGCATTAGCGCACCTTATTTCCACCCACATATTTATTTATTCTTCCCTTAATTATTCTTTTTGAAAATCTTACTAGGCCTCACACTGTGCTATCCTGTGTGGCTATATTGTCATAGGAGCCTCAGAGATGTGATACCAAAAACCATTTATCATAATAGCAAAAGCACTTAAACTTATATGCTGCTTTACAGTGGTTTACAGCCCTCTCTAAGGAGAACCGGCAAAAACCACCTCTGACTGGAGATTTTATAGTATCCTTCCGCACCAAGCCATGCCCACAGAACCAGTAGTTAAAATTGAAACCCACCACTGAAACAAACATATCTTCTGGGCTATTCACATCCCTTTTGGCTGGAAGTTAAACAAAACAGGAACAAAATGGAAATAAGTTAGAACTCCAATTCCTTGAGTTGTAAAAATCTTCCACTAGAAATTGTGTAGATATACCCAAATAGACATACTCAATTCCAGCAACCATTCTTTATATGTTTTAGCCTCCCGGCCCCTAATCATCCTTGTTGTTCTTCTCTGCACTCTTTCTAGACTCTCAACATCTTTTTTACAGCATGGTGACCAAAACTGGATGCAGTATTCTAAGTGTGGCCTTACTAAGGCCTTATAAAGTGGTATTAACACTTCAGGTTATTTTGATTCTATCCCTCTGTTAATAAAGCCAAGAACTGTGTCGGCTTTTTTGGCAGCTGCAGCACAGTGCTAGCTCATATGTAAGTGATTGTCTACTAGGACTCCAAGATCCCTCTAGCAGTTATTATTATTGAGCCTGGTGCCTTCTATGTTACATCTGTGCATTTGGTTTTTATTGCCTGAAGATAGAGCCTTACTTTCTCATTATTTTGTTAGCTAGTACCCAATGTTCAAGATCCTTCTGTATCTTCAGCCTATCTTCTGGAGTTTTGGCTGTACCTGCCACCTTGTTGTTGCCTGCAAATTTGATGATTTGCAGATCCTCATCCAAATCATTGATGAAGATGTCAGAATCTTGGGATACCTCACTGCATACTTCCCTCCATGTAGATGCAGTTCCATTAAGGACTGCATGTTAAGTGCGGATGGTTACAAATCTATCTGGCGGTGATGCTGTCTAACCCACATTTTTCTATCTTATCAAGTAGTGGGTTATGGTCATGCCTTACTGAAGATTGAGAAAATTACATCCACATCATTTCTTTGGTCCACTAATTTTGTCACTTTGTCAAAGAATGTAATAAGATTTGTCTGGCACAATCTATTTTTGACCAAGCTGTGTTGGCTTTTGGTTATAACTTTGTTTGCCTGTAGGTGTTCGTAAATTTGTTGCTTGGTTATCCTCTCCAGGATCTTCCCAGGTATTGAGATCAGGCTGATAGGTCTGAGGTTTCCTGCATGTACTTTTTTCCCCTTTTTAAAAAAGATGTGAACTACTACATTAGCTCTTTTCCAGTCCTCTGGTAGTTCTCCTGTGCTCCAGGATCTTTGAAAGATATAGTTTAGTAATTCTGCCAGTTCCTTCAAAACCTTGAGGTATCTGGTCCTGGTGATTTGAACTTATCTAGGGTGGACAGGTGTTCTCTTACTATTTTCTTGCCTGTCTTAACTTCTTTCCTAGTCTGATTTTGATGGTACTGTTTTTGATAGGTTGGACTGTTTTTCCTTTTGTGTAAAAATAGATGCAAAAAACTAGTTAAGCAGTTCTGCTTTCTCCCTTTTGTTTATTACCTTTTTCCACTTTCTCCTATTAATAAACAAATTGTTTCTTTGACTTTTCTTGTTTTTTACATGCTGAAAAAAGTTTGTGTGTGTGTGTGTGTATGTTATTTTTTACTTTTGTCGCAAGCCTTAGTTCATTTTAAATCTTAGCTTTCCTCACTTCATCTCTGCAAGCTTGAGCTATTTGCTGATATTCTGCCTTAGTTATGTGCCCTTTTCCACTTTGTCCTCTCACATTATCTTCACCACCGCCCATATCTATCCCACTTTCACATATTTATTTATATGCAGCAAAATTTCAGAATTCAGGAGCCTCTCTTAAAAAAAGCAAGCCTTCAGAAAGTAATTGCACAGGCAGATTCACTAGACAGCTATAGAGATGCTCCTTAGAGCTGCCAGCCAAGCAAAGAGAAAACAGAAGCAAAAAAGAAATGAGGATGCAGGAAGAAAATCAGGAAAATAACCATCATGGCTCAACTCAGTGGTGGGATTCAAAAAATTTTACTACCAGTTCTGTGGGCATAGCTTGGTGGATGTGGTGTGGCTTGGTAGGTGTGGCAGGGGAAGGATACTGTAAAATCTCCATTTCCTCCCCACTCCTGGGGGAAGGTTACTACAAAATCCCCATTTCCTCCCCACCCCACTAACCTGCTTTCCAGCTCTGTTCTCCTGTGCAGGGCAACAAAAGAAGACCCAGCCAATCAGCTTGGATTCAGGAGGCAGCGAATAGCTGGGAGCAGGGCTAGTCAGAGGTGGCATTTGCTGGTTCTCTGAATTATGCAAAATTTCCACTATTGGTTCTCCAGAACCTGCTGAATATCACCTCTGGTTCAACTAAGAACTGGCCAGAGATAGCACAACAATATGGAACGGCAGCGATGAAATGGATGAACATTGGATCATAGTTTGACATAATAAAGTGAGAAAGGACCTTGGAAGTCTTCTAAGAAACTGATTTTAGGCAAAGCAGTAAACAGTAGTAGGGTTGCGCCAAGCAATGTATTTCAGGATGTAGGTCATAGATGAAAAACCTCTTTTTAACTTGTAAAGCAGCTTTGTCATTAACAACTGCTCTATAAACTTTTCCCAGCAGCAAAGCAAAGGGGACCGCCTTCCATACACTAGGAGAATGACCCAAAGCAGCTTTTGAAGCTGCTGTTGAGCCTGCTTTAATTATTCAAAAAGAAATGCTTCAAATGAGGAAGAGGCACCTCTTTCAAAGACTCCCGTGCAGCCCTTTTAAATGAGAACAATCAATAGAAATCCCATGAGGCAGTATTATCTAGAGGGATAGTTAGCAGGTAACTTCTTACAAGTTATTCTAATTCTGTTAAAGCAGGAATTCACTTTCCTTTCCCATAAGAAATAACTCATCAGCTCCACAGAGAGTGGTGTATGGGCAAGAATGAAATAAAAATGTAGCTTCTTAACAACTGACAAAAGTATTAAATGGATAATTTTACACTTGAAATAGCTTTCTCAGCAAGTGGCCAATTTTACTTAGACATTTTAAGCCTAAAGAAGATCCGTTTTTTAGAATGATTCCTTGAAGATGAAGCCATTTTGGACTTAAGAACAAATTGATGTTAATCTAGTTCAATATGCTACAAACATTTTATAAACATACTGCAGAGAGATTTAATGGCAGAACCATTACTTACTTCAGTTTAATAGTATATGAAAGACTCCTTATGAAAATTGAGGAACTTTGCAGCAACATAGGGATTATAGTAACTACTTTCACTTTAAATAGCTTTAACGTTTAAGCCTTATTTATGGCACTATGTTACCATGGCAAACTTAACATTAAAAAAAAAATCTTCCATAGGAAATAAGTTGTAAAAATCAATACATTGGTGAGCAATAAAGATTCCGACTGTGAATTTTATTATTCCATTATCAGCCCATAAGTCTTTTCTATTCATATTAATGATACGTGCAACAAAGCAAAAAATTCCCGCTTGAATTTTTAACTGATCCCTACCTTAGTACATTATTATATACTTCAGCTGGTTTGGTATGAGACGGTTGTGAACAATGAGAGTACATGTTTGGAATCTGGAAAGTTTTTTAGAAACCCATATGTAATAAGCATTGCCTATAAACAGTCAATGGTCTGATCTGATATATTTGTCTCTTTCAAACTATTGTATTTCACAGTTTGGCCTGTGCTATAAGAAAGAGAATGAGCCCAATTCACTCATAAGGTTGGGGCCTTAATATTTCAAGAGTTTCCCTACAACATACAAGAAATAAAATGAGACAATCACTTTTCATTCATTTCTTTCATATGTTGCTGCGGAAAATCTGTGAGCATCATCCACAACTGACTGCATGACAAATGCATTTTGTCATTGAAACTTGTGCAATTTTACAGCCAAGGTCAATATTTTATAGAGCAGGTGGCAATAATTTCTTTACATAAAAAAGGAAAAAGTCTAGTACAACTCAGCACATACTTATCTAAATAATTGCTATTGAATTGATGAATACTAGCCAGGTGAGAACTGTCTTAAATCCAGAATAATTTCGATTTCCCAGATCAAGTTGTTATTAAATAGAAATATGTGATCCCAATAAATTAAATTACGTTAAAAATATACTATTGCATATCATAGGGTTACAGCAGTGGTAGTCAACCTGGTCCCTACTGCCCACTAGTGGGCATGCCAGCTTTCATGGTGGGCGGTCGGGGTTTGTCCCCTACTTTATAAATCACCATTACTGTGGACCCAGTGGGCAATTAGAGAAAATTTGACTACTAACAGAGATACAAAAATGGGTGGTAGGTTTAAAAAGGTTGACTACCCCTAGGTTACAGTATCTGGGCTTTCTATTGTGTGATCATTAGGCAATAGGCAAAAAAAAATTGTTGCCATATTGTGGTCATCTGGATTTTTTTATATCAAATAAAGTAATCCTATATTAGTATATCGTCAAAATTATACAGGAAAAAAGATAGAAATGCATAAGAATCTGGAAAATATATTATAGGTAGATTTATAGCCTGCCTTTTTTTTCAGGAAAGCAGTGTATACAGATAGTCTTACACTTATGACCACAATGGAGCCCAAAATTTCTGTTGTTAGGTGACACATTTGTTGTGAGTTTTGCCCCATTTTACAACCTTTCTTGCCACAGTTATGTTAGGAATATAAGTCACCTAACAACTCTTTGGGTTGGACAATATAAAAATCAGGATAGACATTTTAATACTGTCTCTTTAAGACAATAAAAGTGTAATTGGGTGTGGTTTCTCAAATGGCCATAAGATGGAGCCAGAAACCTGGGTTGTTTAGTCTTAGACTCAGAAGAGAGTGTGTCTGAGTGAGTCTCTGTTTCTTTCTGTTGGAGAATATTGCCATTCCTCATAATTGACTGATATTTTTGGATTTGATGTAAGTCTGATACTGAACTGTTTATGACACTGGACTTTGTTATTGGATTATCCCTGGATTGAAAACTTATTGATTTACCTGTGAATGACTTTGGATTGCTTGTTTGGACTTTGCTTAACGTTTCTGGAAGTAAAAACCTACATTTAC
>BHFT01022909.1:0-14136 GCA_004320025.1 Laticauda laticaudata | reverse complement strand
CATCATCCCCCATGATGAAGTAGGGCACATCTTGTGTGTCGTTGGGCAGGGGGTCTGGATCTGGGAAGCCCTGTATGTTTGGTTGGAGCAGATGTGAGTTGCGCGGATGCCTAGCGGATATAGCGGACGCGTAACGGATGATGATGGATGTATAACGGATGTTCCCCATATGCGTAGCGGATGTATAATGGACGCATTGGATACTTTATCTGCTCAAAAAGTTTTGTGCAGCTCAAAACGTTTTGAGCGGATGAAATATCAGTAGACAGATGCTGGACGGATAGAGAGTATGAAAAATGGAGGCAGTGAGTACAGAATGGATGCATCGCGTTAACCAACAGATGGCAAGTGTTTCCGTTTTACATCCTCTTTCCATCTGTTGATGCTGTGTGACATGGGCTTAAATAGCAGTGTAACAAACCAGTGGTCAGCCATGCTTTGGTGTTAACTGCACATGGATCTCTGAAGCTATGTGAATTTTGAACTGGGTGTTGTGGTAGTATATAGAGAAGATTGGTTGGTTAAATTGTCTGAGCAGTTATGCTAACTAAAATTTTAAAAATACTGGTGATAATGGGTCAAAGCTCACCAAATGTTCAAAGGCATCCTGAGTAGAAGAGTGCTAAAGAAAAGCTGTATTATAGTATGCTTCACCAGTTGATCTTGGACTAGAGTTGAAAATGATGGAAGATGTTTGCCTGTTAAAGGGCTAGCAGATTGTCAATGAATTGTTGATCCTGAGAGTTCTGAGTATCAGCCAATAGCAAAAGCTCTTTTTTCTTAAACCTTTTGCAGCCCTGCCAACTCTCACAGTTCTGCCATGAGTCTCACGATTTTTTGGCATGTCTCACGGTCTCACGACAAGGCTCCTCAATCTCACGCCAAATTTAAAACGCGCTTTTTTTTTTCAAAATTTGGGGGTCGGCTTATACGCGCATAAATCTGATTTCTGACACAAACGACATGATGATATGACACTACTTCTCAGATCACGCAATATCGATATTACCATACAGCGATATATACATACAGGACATTTCTTTTCACTCTGGGCGCCTCCATTTTGCTTTTTCTANTCTCCAGATTTTCCTTTATCAGGGGTTGGCAGGTCTGCTATAGCATTAAATAAGAGTAATTCTAGTAATTAGGCCCTGCAGGCCAAACACGTCAGGCATACATCTTACCACATTTTGCAAAAAACTTGCATAGTACTTTTACATTAGTTGAGGAATGGGAAACTGCTTACAGAATGCCAAAAAATTGACAAAGTTGTAGCTGGTGAAACATATCTGCTTTGACAAACTATATTTTTTGCTGTTTCTGAATGAACTATGAAAAAATCTGGAAACTGGTTTTTAATCTGTTCCCATGTTTTAGTTAACTCATATTTGTATGTCCTCAATAACAGTCAATAAGTGTAAACCTAATTATAGCCGTAGAAGAGAAGAAGAAAAAAGAAAAAAAGTTTTTAAAATATTTTGTAAAATATAACCAGTGTTTAGTAAAGTTCTGCCTAAGATTCAGATGTGCTTCAAATCTCAAGAGAAGCCCATCACCTTTCTATTGCCTTAAATAAATTAAGACAACCATGGTTTCCGCAAGGGAAGTTGAACCAGCTGTTAAAGCAGTTACATCATTTTTCAAGTTTGCATAGTCACCTGAAAAAGATGTTTTAGGTAACAAGAAAGAGATGCTCCACTTGTGATAGTCTTGGTTGTCTTGGAACTTGTTCAGTGGTCCTTGTGAAGTTATTGTATTGTTGTAACATTGGGAAAAACTGTTGTACTTATACACCTTGTGTCTTTCTGCAACTGTCCATGATTTCTGATTTGAAAAAGCCCTATGGAAGGAGCTTTATTGTTTTTTTCTCATGGGATTAGTGTGGAAAGTTAGGAAGACTGCAGACTACAAGAGCTATTATTGTACTACCAAAAATAGAACATTCCAAAACAATATTTACTATTAATGGTGAAGATGCAAGACTCTGCATGTCATCAGTAGCAATTTCACAAAGTTTCCTTCTTTAGAAAAATAAAAAACCCAAACATTCAAATAAATACGGTATTCAGTTAAATGCTATAGGTTAGAAGATAAGGTTACTTGACAATTTATTAATATCAAATACTTCTTGGCAGTTTATTCAGTCCTCATGCCAAAGATTGGAGCATCTCTGTTGAACATGTTATTTTTTTAAGAGTTATACTGCTTATTTTTGTATGTGTTTCCCATCCTAGGTAAAGAGGTGGCTGAACTCAATTCTTTCAAATCATATTCTGGAATCAACAAATCAGAACTGTTTTCACCCACAAGCAGAATAAATTACAATATTTTCAAAATCCTGGATCTACTCCTTAAAGCATGTCAAACAATTTTAAGGGCCCTAATTTGTAGCATTTTTTTTGGTTAATAATGATGTTATTCTGTAGTATTTTATAAATTTTTGAAATTTATAAATTTTTGAAATTTATATTAATTTTTTAAAAAAGGATAAACAAAGAATAACTGGATGAAATCAGCCCAATTATGTCAGATGTATCTCTTTTCAGCATAAAATTTATACTTCTGAGACTTGGTATTTCATAAACCAGGAATTCTGATCTGAATGTATTGTGTTTGGGAAGTTAAATAAAATATTCTTGACATTCCATAGATATATTGCAGAAAAATGCAATGCAATGTGCTCTTTAAAAATCATATTAATCAAATGTTTCTTTTATTTATATTTTACAATTTTAGGTCAAGAATGTCCTAAATTCACAAATCTTAATTTTGGCAATGCTGTAATTGGCACAGATCTGAAGGTGCAACTGCTTTTGTACACACGAACAAATAAAGACTGTGCTGAACTTCTTGATGAGCATAATATAACAACTTCTTCACATTTTAATGTAACCAAGAATATTGTTGTTATCATCCATGGGTACAGATTTACAGGTTCACCCCCAATATGGATTGATACAATTAAAAATCTTCTGCTTGAAAAACAAGACTTCAACATCATTATAGTAGATTGGAATCGGGGTGCAACAACAGTGAATTATTTTAGTGCTGTTTCTAGTGCGAAGAAAGTGGTACCCAGCTTAACACATCTTATTGATCAAATGTTGGTAAGAGGCTCAACTATATCAAGTTGATTATACATTGTTGTTTCTTGTAAAAATAGAGAGCTCTGGGCTATAATAGGGGATCATTATCTATTTTATATACAATGCTTTTGCATTCTTGTGGAAAATGCATGAGCATATATCCAGGTTATTATGAGCAATGCTTATACAACTACAGTATGAAGTATGAAGGTCTAGTGGTTAAAGTACCAGACTAGAACCCAGAAGATTGTGAGTTCTAGTCCCACATTAGCCATGAAAGCCAGCTGGGTGACCTTTGGCCAATCAGTCCAATTCACCTCACAAGGGCATTGTTGTGGGGACAATGGGAGGAGAAAGGCATGTTGGATATGTGCACCAACTTGAGTTATTTGTAAAAATATTAAAAGTGGGGTATGAATAAATAAATCTGTTCTGATACATGCTATTTCTAAATGGTTGTCCAAACTGTAGATGTGCGATGTGATTATTGCAAGAGTAACGTGGACATTCATTATTTTCACTTATTTGTAAATAAAATGTGTTTTAAAATAAAACACATAAAATAAAAATTTGTCTCAATAGCTTATTCAACCAAACTGCAAACATTATTGTGGCTGCTTTATGTTTGTGAAGTTCTGAAATGACTATACTATGTCATACTATACTGAAATGACTTTCCCATACTATGACAGGAAAATAATGTGAATAGACAGAGCACAGCTAAGTGGAACTGGGTGTTAAAAAGTCCAAGCTTTAGCTCCTTTTATGGCTGGGAAACTGGAAAACTCCAGCCATGAAAAAAATGTAATAAGATTTATAAATGATGTGTCTGTATATATAGCACTTACTACCATACTGTAGTTGTTCCTAAGAATAATTTAATTTCAGATGGCAGCCTTGTTGGCAATGCCATACAAGGTTAAGCCCATGTCACACCGGCCAACGGATGCAAAAAGGACACAACGGACGAGCAAAATGTTCCATCCGTTGTTATCCGGCGCTTCAAAAGAGGCAAAATTTGCATAAAACCGGAGCGGATAACACGGACACGGGAGGACGCCAGGGCGCATGCAGAGCGGATCGGAATGGAAGCCCAGCGGATGGGAGCGGATGGGAGCTGATGGGAGTGGATGGCGCAACCGCAGGGCTTCCGGGGGCCTCAGTGAAGTGGACGCGGAACAGATACAGCGGATGCACAGCGGATGCACAGCGGATGAAGCGGATGCAGAGCGGATGTAGAGCGGATGCAACCAGAGGAAGCCTAGCGGATGCCTGGCGTTATTGCGCATGCGGGGGGGATGCATTGCGTCAGCCCCCTGGAAAAAACGGAATTAGCTTGGAAGCAGGTCGCCAATTCAGAGTTAAGACTGCTGCGGATGGATTGGCTGCCTTGCCTGCCCTGCCTGCATGTCTGCCTGCAAGCCTTGCTGCCAGCCTTTGCTGCCAGCCTTGCTGCCAGCCTGCCTGCAAGCCTCCCTGCTAGCCTTGCTGCCCACCTTGCTGCCAGCCTGCCTGCAAGCCTGTGCTGCCAGCTGGTCTGCCTGCCAGCCTTGCTGCCTGCCTTCCTGCCAGCCTTGGTTCTGTCGCCTGCCAGCCTTGGTGCCAGCCTTCCTGCCAGCCTTGGTGGAATGCTGCCTGCCAGCCTTGGTGCGCCCTTGGTGCCAGCCTTGCCTGCAAGCGCTTGGTGCGTGCCTGCCTGCCAGCCTTCCTGCCAGCCTTCCTGCCAGCCTTGCTGTCTGCTGCCTGCAAGCCTTGTGCCTGACTCCCTGCAGCCTTCCTGCCAGCCTTGCTGCCAGTGCCTTTTAGTTCCTGCCAGCCTCCCTGCCAGCCAGCAATCCCACAACATGCGGAAGCACAGCAAGCCTCAGCCATCTGCTGCCAGCCCTGGCAGAGGGACAGGGCTACCATCCCGCCCCTGGCCCTCACTCTGGTTCTGCTGGGGCTTCTGCAGCACGGGGTCGCTCTTCTGGGGCTGGGGCTTCTGTTGCTTCTGCTTCTGGAGGAGCTGATGACAAGCACTCCAGCACCAGCCACGCTCCACAGCACCTGCACCCTTCACCCCTGAGACTGAGCGACAAGAGGAGTGCCAGAGACTCATTTTTTGTCTTATAGCTTGTTGTTAATAAAGTCTATTTTTGATTCACCAACACTTGCTTCATTTCTTTTTTTAATAAAGTCTTGCTGGAAACTTTTAGAAATGGTTTTAAGCCTTTGCATGCTTGTGGTGGGTAAGGATAGCAGTGGGATGGTCAGGGATACCTTTGGGATGGGTATAGCTGTGGGATAGATAAACCTCCAGTGCAAGCATAGTGGGACTGTATGGTCCACCCTCCCAGCTGCCACACATATGGCCCTTTATTATCAATAACAATGTAAGCATTGATCCACACATGTAAACATAAACACAACTCTTTTATTAAACGCCCTGTTCATTGTAAGCCAACCAAACATACAGGGAACAATCTCATCAGTGTGATGAGACAGGCTGAAGGAAGCATCATCAAGCATCTACCATCCTGTCTTGCCACTCCACTGCTCAGCTGGGGAGTTGCACCAGTGTTTCAGGAGGATGTGCTGCTTCTTCGCTTCATGTGAGCTTTGTTGGGGCCTTGCACAGATCCTCAATATCAATCAGGTTTCGCCCTTCTCCATTCCCAGCTCCATGTCCCCATTGCCTTGTTGACGGTCCACAAGCCTGTTCTGCAAGACCGGGTACAGCGGTGCGCATGAGATTGTGCAGGATGCAGCAAGCTCCATGATCATCCTCACAGTATCTGAGCAATGCTGCGATGGTGGTGAGAAGTACCTGGAACCTGTTGTCCAGGATGCCAAAGGCGTTCTCCACCACCCGCCTTGCCCTGGACAGCCTGTAGTTGAAGATCCTCCTTCATGGGGGAGAGTCTGGAACTGTAGGGCTTCATGAGGAGGTTCTGAGGGAGAAGGCGTCATCCCCCACGATGAAGTAGGCCACATCTTGCGTGTCGTTGGGCAGGGGGTCTGGATCTGGGAAACCCCACGATGAGGTTGCCTTCCAGCTCCTCCTTGAGGTGACTGGCGTTGTATACCTGGGCATCTGTTGGATGGCATCCCCAGCCGCACTGCATGCTCCTGTAGGAGGTCCCTGAGGCCAGGTGGTGCAGAGTGAGTGCCACCTTGAGCCCAGGTTCAGGCTGGGCCAGAAGCTGGTGTTTGCCTTGGTCAACCTGGGTGTCAGGCGCTGCACAAGTTCATCAAACATGGCTAGAGGCATCCTCATGAAGTTCTCGGAACGCACAAGAGTCTTCGTTCCTGAGCTCCACCATCAGCTTGTTGTACAGTCCGTCCTCTGCTCTTCTGGCGAACCATCTTCGGACCCAGACTCTTTTTGGCTGCCTCTTTTTCTTCTCGCAGTAGAGTTCACAGAGCCTGCAGATGACTTTGCACTGTTTTGCAGAACGATGTTGGCTGCCAAAAGACTTTGTTACAATCCACGGTGGACATTGACTGGATACTGTGAAAGAGCAAGAGGCACGAAGGCTGCAGAGGTCTGCGGCCGCTGGGCTGCTGGTCTGAAAGAGAGATGCAGACAAGTTCCTCCCCCTTTTTAAGGCAGTATAGGTGTCCCTTTGCATCTGTAGGCATCCTGTAGCATCCTGTAGGCATCCTGCAGACATCCTTAATATCCAAGATAGGTCCCCTCTGCCAATGTTTTTTTCCATTTTAAACGCTTTGTTTCCGTGCTGCATCCGTTCTGCATCCGTTCCGCTTCCTCCCTGCGTCCAGGCGGATGCGAGTTGCGTGATGCGCAGCGGATATAGCGGATGCGTATAATGATGCATACGGAAGCATAGCGGATGCGTAGCGGATGCAGAACGGACGAACTGGATCATTTTCCGCGCAAAAAGTGTTAGGCAGCCCAAAACTTTTGGAGCGGATGAAACGTCAATAGACGTGATCGCTGGACGATAGAGAGGAAGCCAAAGAGGCAGTGAGTGAGTACATTGCGTTTTCGAACGGATGGCAAGGTTTTTTGTCCGTTTTACATCCTCTTTGCATCTGTTGGTTCCGTGTGACATGGGCTTTAACTCCACATTGTCATATCAGAATTACTTTCCTGAAATACATAGATACAAATTTCTTTGTGTATACTGTTTCATTTCACTGCATTAGAAATCAAGCTCTACTTTTCTGAAAGCATTTTTTCCAGTGTACAATACAAAATAACTTATTGTACATATACAATCATTAATCATGGAATTAGATTGCAACAGTAGCATTTAATTTTCTTTTTCCACAAAACAATTCATTTGTGTTTAACGATGTAAAGTGAAATATGCAGCATCCTTATGCCACTTATAAACATACTAGTTGTTCTGTGTGAGCTGACGATGATTTTGGAGTGCTTCTGGATAGGATGTAACCTATGTGGCACTATCACAAAACTTATCTCATATCCATTGTAATATATAAAGGGGAAAAATGAGGTCATATTGATGTGTTATAATTTTATTTATAAACTATCATAGCACATTTTTATATGAAATAGGCAATAGCCTTGGCCTTACTGCTGCAATTTGATATTTTTATTCTGAAGTTATTTAATTATTCTTGAAAATCTTTGGATATCTGGTATAACATATTGGCAGATGTCAATGTGATGAACTAGAATAAATGATGTTTGAATTTCCTAATTATATCAAATATCTATGATTTATAATTCTATAACCCTCTTCCCATAACTTTCCCCCCATAGGAGAATGATGTTGCTGTTGATTCTATTTATATGATTGGTGTAAGCCTTGGAGCTCATATAGCTGGATTTGTTGGGAAGACATATAATGGCAAAATTGGAAGAATTACTGGTGAGGCTTACAAACTGAATAAACTTCAAATAATCCTGCCAGGTTGAATTTTAGAAGCTGGTTAGTTTTAGCAGATTTGAAGCATATTTTATAGCACAATTCCGTCATATAAAGTATTGCAATTGGAATCTATTTTCACACTTTTTTACAAATGAAAAACAAAAACAAAGATTCTGCAACTCAGCAGTGTGTCACCATACATTTTGAAAACAAGAAAAGTACAGGAACATAGATTGAGAAATGTATGATCTGCTCTAGACATTGCTATGCCTGATTGCCAGTTTAGGGATTTTCATAATGGTGATATATATCACAAGTTCACAAGCTGAACTTGACCAATGGTTCAGAGAAATGGCCAAGAAAATCCTCCAAATATCTGGAATCTAATACATCAGGGGTCCCCAACCACCGGTCCCCAGACAGGTACCGGTCCTTGGATCATTTTGTACCGGGCCGCAAAGCTTGGGTGCCGCCATCTTGTTTCGACGGCACTTCTGGGCTCTTGGTTGCTTCCGGGTTTTCGGTTGGAAAGTGCTTCCAGATTTTTGGTTGGAAAGCGGCATTTGGGTGCTGAAGGAATCCTCGTGCCTTAGTTTCATCGAAGAAGGGGGGGCGGCTTTGAACGAAGAGCCGTCCCGATGGCGGTGGAGTCTCGCGTTACTCAGGTACCAGTCCGTGGAAGAATGAAAAATCGTGAAACTGGTCCCTGGTACAAAAAAGGTTGGGGACCACTGTAATACATTACTACAGTTTGATGTAGAGACATCAGTGCATTGGTTTAAATGAAAATATCCTTCAAATTAGGCTGCATCTCAGGTGAAAGTAGTGTAACATGAAACCAACGGAGGTAACTTCGACCGAAGTTCTTGATCACTGAACAAACTTTTAATCTCTTTATAAAATGATGTTATGTCATGTTTTCTAACATGATGTTTCTATCAGTTGTGCACGTTGTAGAAATTTTCCACGTAGAATTGCAACTTGTCCTTTTCTTTAGTGTTTCCATAGTAATATCTCTATACATATACATTAATTAGATTGATGCCATTACATTTAAGATTTAGAATGTTAGGTAGGGGATTGCTAATGAGAAGTTTATTTGTTCTCTAAATGACTCTTGTTAATTTTGTGTTACTTATAGTAATTACATTTAAACAATTCTTGCATATTTTTCTTATGAGCTCTGCTTTGAGTCTACTTTTTAGGTCTTGACCCAGCAGGTCCATTGTTTACCAAAAAGCTGGCTAATGAGAGACTAGATCATACTGATGCCCAGTTTGTGGATGTCATTCATACTGATACTGATGGTAATTGCTACACATTTGAATTTTGAACATTCTGTGTTTGAATGATTCCCTCACCTCACTTCTACTTCCTTGTATGATTCCCCTAGAATACCTACATATTAAAGAGAGAATAAATTCCATCTCAAAAGACATACTTTTGGCCAGGATGCATGTAATTATTATGACTGGAATCCAAATAGGTACTTAGGATATGCTGAAAGACTTGTGCTTAAAAATTTGGCAAAAACATAGCCAGAACTTTTTCATTTGTGTCTGAATTGCAGACTTTCCTTTAAAATATTTTTTTTAATTTTTTATGTAATAACCTATAAAAATTTCAGTGTCAATTGAACAGAGTATTGTCTGAGTATATGTTATTTTAGAAAATAGTAATCAAAATATTTACAGCAATAGTCATTATATTGATATTAATTCTATAGTAATAATGTCTATTTATCCATTTTAACATATCTCTCTTATGACATGAGTTCTTTTCTTACATTTCCATATTTTCAACTTCTGTTTTTATCCGACAAACATTGATAAAACAAGTCCCATGTCAATTGCAGACTTTCCTGATAGAGAAAAAGTTATTTTTTAAACTACAGTACCATATTGGAGCAGTTATTTTTTAAAATAACAATTCAAAATATGTTTCTTACAGCAAGTATAAATTGTTTAAGTTCATTAGAAACTTTAACCCAGCTAATACCAGTGGGTTTAGTAATAATCCTAATTATGAACAGAGGAAAAACCCCAACATTTTAATATTTGTTTAAAAATCCTGTTTTTCAGTTCAAAAGTATTAACTCTTTACATTCATGATGATATTGTCTACAGTACGATATTAAATTTTCTTTTAGAAATACTAACAACAAAGGAACAAATCAATTTAGCATTGGGATTTTGCACATATCTCTACAAAGGAAATTCCCTTTTATATAAGATTTCAGCTAAGATATAAAATTATGAATTTGAAAGCAAATTCATAATTTGAGCAAATATTAGAGCAAATATTAAGACATCACTTAAAGGTTGTTTGTTGTTGTTATTATTATTACTTTGATGCTTGTAAATTCCATTTCATCTCCTAATGTAGTTCCTTGAAGAGATCAATCCCTTATTTTATGACTAATTTCAATGAAACATTTAGAATTCCTATGATGTAGATTAGTGATATTTCAGTGTTCAGATATTTCAAAACAATTTCAGTGTTTTGGTAATACACATCCTTAGCTTTTTGATATCTTAATGCTATTATTTTTCTTTTTCGTACTTTTAATGCTTTCATAAATATGCGAGAGATTAAGCTCTAATTTTTTTGTGGGCAGGAGTATTGTGGTTAAGATGGTTTATTTATTTTTTCTTCATGGTGTATTTCATTGTTAGGTTTTGGTCTAAAGGAGTCTTTGGGAAACATTGATTTCTATCCAAATGGAGGAATAGATCAACCTGGATGTCCAAAGACAATACTTAGTGGTAAATATAGATAAATCAATTACTATAGGAATTTGTTGAGTGGTTTAATTATAGTAAAGTTATTCATTCATTCATGAAGACAACTATGTTAGTGTACTTTAAAATATTATTACAATTTTGAATAGAATAAGATTTACTCATTCAGTAATTTTTAGTATGCTTCAAACTGTTCATTGAATCCTGCTCTTGAGTGCTATATATTAACAAGCCTCAATCTAGATTGTTCAGGCTTATACTAGGGTTTAAATTTTAAAATATGAGTACATTTCATATTTTAAGGAGGAATAGGGGACTGAACTGCAGAAGATAGCTTTCCTCTTTTGAAGTAAAAGGCAAAGAGTCACTCTCTACTCTTGTGCTTTAAGGGAAGATCTCTCCTGGATTTTTTGGTAGCTGTATAGACATGGTTTTTCCAGAATGTAATTTAATTTAATGTAATTCCAGTTTAAACTATAGTTAGGAGTTTCTGGGCAGTCTCCCATTCAAGTATTAACTAGCAACTACTGCTAATTTTGAAATGCTGTTGCTATTCTATTTTGTGAAAAACAGAACATAGTTATATAGTCTTGATTTTACTTTTTGATTCTTCTAGGATCATCTTATTTCAAATGTGATCATCAGAGATCTGTTTTTTTGTATATATCATCTTTACAACATGATTGTGGTATAACTGCATATCCTTGTGAATCGTATAAGGATTACAGAAATGGAAAATGTGTGAGCTGTAATTTTAAATCGCTTCCGTGCCCAATAGTAGGTAAGAGTATTCTGTTTCAGATAATATGTTATGGAGAATTTCTTAGATGGCATTCTACAGCATACAGAACATTCTGTTTTGTAAAGCTTTTAAAATCTGATACAGTGAAAAATTCTAGGAGTAAAACTATCCAGTTTATTTGGCAGAAAGAAAACTGGAGTCATGTATGTTTTTGTCTGTTTTAAACTATAGAACAAATATTATACACTGCTCAAAAAAATAAAGGGAACACAAAAATAAGACATCCTAGATCTGAATGAATGAAATATTTTTAATAAATACTTTTCATTACATAGTTGAATGTGTTGACACAAAATCAACAAAAATTATTCAATAGAAATTAAATTTAGCAACCCATGGAGGTCTGGATTTGGAGTTACATTCAAATAAGTGGAAAAAAGCACTACAGGCTGATCCAATTTGATGTATGTCCTTAAAAACAAGTTAAAATGAGACTCAGTAGTGTGTGTGGCCTCCACGTGCCTATATGACGTGCCTGATGCCTCCATACAACACCTGGGCACCTCCTGATGAGGTAGTGGATGGTCTCCTAAGGGACAGTCTGTGGTGCAACGTGGCATTGGTGGATGGAGCGAGACATGATCTCCCAGATCTGCTCAATTGGATTCAGGTCTGGGAACGGCAGGCCAGTCAAAGCATCAAATGCTTTCATCTTGCAGGAACTGCTGACACACTCCAGCCACATGAGTCTAGCATTGTCGTGCATTAGGAGGAACTCAGAGTCAACCGCACCAGCACATGGTCTCACAAGTGGTCTGGGGATCTCATCTTGGTACCTAAATGGCAGTCAGGCTACCTCTGGCAAGCACATGGAGGCTGTGCGGCCCCCTAAAGAAATGCCACCGCACACCATTACTGACCCATGCCAAACTCATGGCTGGAGAATTTGCAGCAGCAGAACGTTCTCCATGGCGTTTCCAGACCCTGTCACGTCCTGTCACGTGTGCTCAGTGTGAACCTGCTTTCATCTTTTGCAGAGCACAGTGGCGAATTTGCCAATCTTGGTGTTCTCTGACAAATGCCAAATGTCCTGCACAGTGTTTGGCTGTAAGCACAACCCCCACTGTGGACGTCAGGCCCTCATACCACCCTCATGGAGTCTGTTTTGACTGTTTGAGCAGCCACATGGACATTTGTGGCCCGTGGAAGTCATTTGCAGTGCTCTGGCAGTGCTCCTCCTGTCCTCCTCGCACAAAGGCAGAGGTAGTGATCCTGATGCTGGTTGTTGCCCTCCTATGGCCTTCTCCACATCTCCTGATGTACTGTCTCCTGGTAGCGACCTCCATGCTCTGGACACTATGCTGACAGACACAGCAAACCTTCTTGCCACAGCTCACATTGAATGTGCCATCCTGGATCGAGCTGCACTACCTGAGCCACTTGTGTGGGTTTAGACCTGTCTCAGGCTACCATTAGAGTGAAAGCACCACCAGCATTCCAAAGGACCAAACCATCAGCCAGAAAGCATAGGAACTGAGAAGTGGTCTGTGGTCACCACTGCAGAACCACTCCTTTATTGGGGATGTCTTGCTAAAACTGCCTATGCTTTCCACCTGTTGTCTATTCCATTTGCACAACAGCATGTGAAATTGTTGTCAATCAGTGTTGCTACCTAAGTGGACAGTTTGATTTCACAGAAGTGTGATTGACTTGGAGTTACATTGTGTTGTTTAAGTGTTCCCTTTATTATTTTAAGCGGTGTATTAAAGATGAATTTTGTACCAAAGTCACCTCACTGCACAAGATATCTTCACTTAACTCTCATCTCTAGTTTGTAGTAGAGCCAGTTTGGTCTCATGGTTAAAGCATCAGACAAAAAAAACCAGGAGATTGTGAGTTCATGCCACCTTAGCTGAGTCAGTCATCCTCTCTCAGCATAAATAAGCTCACAGTTGTTGTTCCTGAGGGGGAAATAGAAGGAGAAAGGATTATTGGATATGTTTGCTACCTTGAGTTATTTGTAAAAATAATAAAGAGAGGATACAAATAAAGAAATAAAATAAAATATTTCCCAATGAATCACTAGGCTGTCTGGGTCTTAAACAGTATTAGCCCTTCTTAGATGAGAGTAAAAGATAAGCGGATATCTTAATTTTCAAATTCAACTTCCTGAATCATTCATCATTTATCAAATGTTCCCAACTATTTCTTAGCTGTTAACTTCATTTTAAAAATAGTCATTTAAGACCAATTACCAAGGAAGTTTTTCCATTAACTACAATTATTTTCAGGATTCTACACATTTATTTTTAGGTTAGTATTTGAATATATTGTAGGTGATACTTGGTGAACGTGATCAGGGAATAACAATGATACTGAGAATGGAGATTCCAAAACATCAAGTTATTATTACTAATTGTTGTGAAATTTGTTATTATCTTTCCAAATTATATAAGATTTTAGGCAAAAATTGTAAAGAATCTGTCCACCAATTAGTTGGGTTGGCAACATGTAAATCAACAATGTATGTTTGTAGCTTTAAGACAAAGTTACTGTATTGATTTGTAGTATGTTCCAATTGGTTGATTGTATTGTGAAGAGGGAGCTAAGGATCATGGCTTGCTCTCTCTGACATGTTCTGTCTCTGACATTTTGTATCTCTGACATTCTGTTATCTCTAACATTCTGTTGCTATCTAAAGCTCATGTCACACTGCACCAACGGAT
>BHFT01022908.1:0-26779 GCA_004320025.1 Laticauda laticaudata | reverse complement strand
GCAGCTCAAAACTTCTTGCGTGGATGAAATCTCAGTGGACGGATGCTTGACGGATAGAGCGTATGAAACACGTATGGAGTACACAACGGATGCATCGCGTTTTTCAACAGATGGCAAGCTTTTTTTAACGTTTTACATCCTCTTTGCATCCGTAAGTGCAGTGGGACCGGACCTTTAGGGAGCGAATAATACATTAAATCTAAAAAGACAAATATATGTAGCAACTGCAGAGAAGCAAAAAAAACTAATTCAATCATGCAATTGTATATTATTTCAAGGTCTGCTTCTGAATGGTTGTACAAGCATGGTTTAGTGACTGTTTGTGATTATGACAGTGATGAAAAAAATAACCTTGCAACCAATCCTCACATTTTCAACCTTTGTGGTTTTGTCAAGCAAAGGAAAGCTGAAGTAAAATCACAAACACAGTTGCAATTTCACTTAGTGAAGACTTCACTGAACAATCAACTTGCTGGTCCCAACTGTAATTGCCAAACAACGATTATCTGTATTGCATGTAGTTCTCTTTGCACTAATACAAGCAGTTAATTCTCACACTGTTTCATGCAGTTACATGCAACCTGCTTTATGGAATACATTTACTTAGCATAGAGCAGGAACACATAGCACAAGAAATGGAAAAATAGAACTGGTGCAGCCATGATTGGGATATTAAATCTTAATGTTCTGCATAGAAAATAACTGATATATTAATAATTGTAAGGGAAAGGAAGGAAATCCTTTTGGCCTATAGCAGGGGTGTCAAACTCACATCATCATGGCAATGTCATGTGACGTATAGGGTGTCAACTCATAAAATATTTCATTATAGGTTTTGAAATTTGGCTCGAGGCTCATGATTTAATTAGGACAACTGCCGGAATCTTGACATGGGGAGTTTTTCCCCCTTCTTTAAACTGGGCATGGGCATGGCCAGTGCATGATGCATTTGCCTCATGGGCCAGAAGTTTAACAGCCCTGCCTATAGGTTGAACCTTATTTCTTCTTGACCTCATCGAACCACAGTGTCATTCTTGTCACATGGGCAGGAGATAGCAAGGCAGATTTTACACACTTTTAAAAAGAAATATTATTTTCAAGTCTTAAACAGTGGTTTAAATAAGGGATCCCCAAGCTCAGGTCCATGGACCAGCAGCGGTCCATGGCATGCCAGAAACAGGGCCATGCAAACAGATGAAGGCCCATCTGTGGGATGCAGGCAGCACATGAAACCATGCCTCCTCCAGTCTGTGCAAAAACCTCTCTCCAGGGAAGTGGTCCCTGGCGCCCAAAAGATTGGGAGCCACTGGTTTAAATCTTACTATTTAACATACTATTAACATACTATTTAACATCTTTTTAGAAATAGGCAAAATTGCCATTCAGAAAGCAAAGTTGCCATTGAATTTTGAAGATGCTCTATGTAGTTGGTGGTGATTTCATGGTAGCACTTATCTGGGATAGAGGTCCAATGTAATCTATAATGCAGTCAAAATTCTTAGCACCAGATCATTATTTATTGATTTATTAAACTTATATGCCTCCCGTCTTACCAAGAATAAACTCTTCTCCCTAGCTTTTCCCAGTGTTGATCTGTAGTTATGCAAATAGTTACTTTAGTCTGGCAAAATTATGTCCATAGGTGAAGAACAATAAAGGAAACTAAAGTAACTCAATGTATCCTTCTTGATTCTTGGGGCTTAACTTCAGGTGACTTGGGACCAGTTGCTCTCTCTTAACCCAATCCATCTCAACTTGACTGCAACATGCAATCAATAAAACACTCATGTAAAATATTAAAACAATAAATAACATTACATTTGGTTTAAAACTGATTAAAATGGGGAGGAAAGGAGCAAGATGCACAATGGAAAGAAGTAGGATCTTAGTCCAATTAAGAGATTAAATAAGACAAGAATTGAAAACAAAAAAAACACACACTATGACATTTTTATCATTTAAGTCCAAGGAATGGATTTTCAATTTTTATTTTTAATTTATTTGTTATATAAGTTTCCTTCTGTTACTCAAGATGGCATACTTAGCTCTTCCCCAAAACATCTCTGTGAGATGGATTGGGTTAAGAGAGAGCAACTGGTCCCAAGTCACCTGATGTTAAGCCCCAAGAATCAAGAAGGATACATTGAGTTACTTTAGTTTCCTTTATTGTTCTTCACCAATGGACAGAATTTTGCCAGACTAAAGCAAATATTTGCATAACTACAGATCAACTCTGGGAAAAGCTAGGGAGAAAACCTTTTAACCCTTTTTGTGCTGACCAAACTTTTTAAGCTCTGCTGCTTCTTTGCCACACCTAGTAAGCACAAACCTTTTGAAAAATGTGATATACAAAATTACATTACTGACATTAATGAACTCCAAAAGTACCACGTTTTAAGATGCAGTATTTTACTAGTGCAATCTTACTGCAGAAAGTTCCCTTTCTATCACTGCTGTTACAGTATCTCTCAAAACAGCTACTGGTCTGCTTAGTGACTATATGGAATGATGTAGACTATATTAGGTTTGGGAAAAGGGAATACTCGGTTTTGACAGACTAAGCAGACCTTGTAAAACGGAGGTCAATAAACTAGACAGCCCAGAGCTGTGACACAGTCACAAAAGAGGTCATGCAGAGAGTCTATGGCTCAGAGACCAGGGAGGGAAACAAAAGGAAGATGTTCCATGTTCATTAATGCTTGCTAGGGAAGCTGATGGAGATTCAAGACTGCAGGCTTTTAAAAAGTTGGTTCTCCTACTGAAACACATATTATAATATGCAAAGCTTTAATTATCTTCCTAATGTTATGAACATTTGACTAATGCCGTTTATATTTTAAATACTATTTGAAGGATGTACCTACCTGTTTGCAGCTACTCAGCACCCATTATCAAAGTATCTTTGGACTCCAAATATTTGCCTCAAGGGAGCAGACCCAAATACCCCATTATTGTATCTAATATAAAAAATGTGTTAACTCTGAAAGCATTTGACTGTCTTCTGTTCAGCTGCAATGCCCTCAATGTATTTTCCCCCATTATTTGTCACCTCAACCTTGCTGATCAATAACAAGTGATGCCCATATTTCTAACAAGGTTTTTTACCATTTAAAATCCTAGACAGCTGAAATTGCTGTCATTTTACAGCATTTGCAAGTGAATCAACATAGTATGTAGAGTAAATAAGCAGCGGCAACTTTTGGCATTCGTAAGGACCCAGATCAACATAATTTCCCAGAAGAGGCTTTTACAAGGACTTTAAAGCTTTTTTAAAAAACAAAAACAAAATAGTGTTGCTGATATGTGTTTCTATATGCTAATGTTAATATGGGAGTTAGAACATGTAAGATTATTTTTCAGAAATTAAACATAGGCAAACTGTCCTTATCATGCTACATTCATCCATTAGCTGCTGAATCAGAGGTGGTATTCAGCAGGTTCTGACCAGTTCTGGAGAACTGGTAGCAGAAATTTTGTGTAGTTCGAAGAACCAGCAAATACCACCTCTGATTGGAGATTTTACACTATCCTTCCCCTGCCATGTCCACCAAGCCACACCCACAGAACTGGTAGTAAAACTTTTTTGAATCCCACCACTGTGCTGAATGCAAGAAAATCTGTATATCACACCCAACTATTGCTTTGTTTTTGGTCACTATTGGTAACTCTTACTATCTCCCATTCTCTATTTTTCATTTCTGCCTCCCAGATTCTCTCTTTTCCTTCCAACAACTATCTGGTTACCTAATAGTCTTTAGACAGAATTATATTCCATTCCTCTGATATAATACACGCAAAAACTTATATAATAATAAATGTGTTAGCCTTTAAGATGCCACAAGGCTCTTGGTTATGTGCTACTCCTTGAGTTTATTGCTGCTATTTATTTCATAACGGAGGTTATTCAAGTAAATGCTGATGTGTGACTTTATGGATTTTTTGCACTGCAATGCCTCAGAAGGGCCATGTTCTTAAAGATGAGTTAGAAATCTTTTAAATTAATGAAGTGCCTGTAAGGTTTCCAACTGGTCTTACATACATTACTTGCAATTTTTACACAGGGCAGCAAGATTATTTTTTTAATTAATTCCAATCTGCAGACTGGTGAAAGAAGTGGCTTGCTTGAGGCTACTAATGAGTCTATGACAAAAGTGGGCTTTGATCAGGAGACCACCTGAGCTGTTCTTTGGTGCTCTCTGAACTTGGTTGTTTTCTTGCAGGCATTTCATTACCAAATTAGGTAACATCATCAATGCACCAAAGAACCCACAATTCAATCCTGAGCTACAAATATTACCTTCTGTCAATACTCTTCAAGGTTTTGTACTTTCCAACAGGTCACAAGATCATTCTTTATAACAACAATCTCCAACCTTTCCAGCTTGGTGGCCCAGCTGGGGTTAGAGGGGAACTGGGCTGTGCGGGCAGCAGGCCAATGCATATGCACACTTATACAGCTCTTTCGTGAGTGGTGGGCTGCATGCACATGTGTGCTAGTGGCCAGCTATGTGTACACATGTGCACAGCTTAACTTCTGTGGGCTGATGCGCACAATTCACTTATTCTGGGACCCAGAATGATTTTGTCTCAAAAGAATACATTTATAAACAGTGTTTTCATCTATATTTTACAGAATATATTTCTCTCTAAGATTTTTTAGTGAAATTCTTTTGTTTCCTCTTTTAGATGTAGCTGGTATACAGTCTGCTTATTGAACAGAATGAAAAAAATTACATTGAAAGAAAAAATAGATAATAAAATTGCTGTCATATAAGACACCGTGTGTGTGTGTGAGAGTGTGTGTGTTTATCTGTCATGGAAAATGTGCAGACCAGATTTCTAGGGAAAATATCATGCTGGAAAAAAATAATGGAGCATGCTATTACGTTCTCTTAAGATTATACAGCAACTAAGTGCTCTGCATTGCAATTTGGATGGTTAGAGAAATGTATTGCCGTGGAAACTGAACATACAGTACGCTAATCCACTTGGAGCCTATCCCTGTGTGTCTTTCTTAAGTTTTTTTTTTGGTATTACATTATCGATTTTTGTTGCCTTAAAATGTGCAATCAGAATAGCTGAAATTATTAAAGGAATAGATTTTACTTTATCTGAAAACTCTGGATTTGTTTTATTTTACTTTGCTGCATTCTACGTAATTGGAATGCTGGGTACTATCACGGAACTATTTCTGAAAATACTTATAAAGTATAAAGTATACAAAGAGGAAGCTCTAACTTACAGTTTTAAAGTAATATAAAATGATCAGGTCAGAATCTCATCTCAGTATCGAATATAGGAAATTGTGAGTTCTAAGATTGCCTTAGGCATGAAAGCCAACAAGGTGATCCTGGGCCCATCATCCACTCCCAAGGGCTGGTGTTATGGGGAAAAATAGGAGAAGGAAAGAATATTATGCATGTTTATTGCCTTGAATTACTGATAAAAACAATAAAGGTGAGATAAAAATTAAATAAATAAATAAATTATCTAACATCACATACTCAAAGACGTACAATATTATTACTTACTGGGCTTAGGTGATTTCTATAGGCCTTTTCATATTTCAGTGATTTATAAATCTCTTTTAATATTAATTGTTGTGGTCATCCTTGAGTTGTTTGTGAATCTTCGTGACCTGACATTTCTCCTGGATTACTTGTCAGTATTTGCTTGACTTCTTGTAAATTCATGCTTCTGTCATTAGTGGTAGTATCAGTTCTCTATAGGTTCTTTCTGAAAGCCTTTGAGTCTTCTTATCACCAAGGTCTTCTCTTATGATTCTTATTGTCATATGCATTGTAAATATGCATACTTTAGCTTAATTATTTGAGCTTCCACTCAGTGATCTGATTTTACTTCATCTAGTATTGAATTATTTATTTGTCTTTTTCAATCAATACTGAATTACTTATTTCTCATTGTTTTGTTTAGTCTCAACCATTCATGCATTCAAAGGCATCTATTTCCCTTTCCTGAACAACATCCAGCTTTCACCATTGTATATTTCAACTGAAAACACAGTGGTCTTGACAGTACACATATAACCACATATAAACCATACAAATGTGACAAAAAAACAAATAAACACTAGGGTGAACAACAATTTCCAGCATTTTTTACCGTCTTGCTGGCTGGATTGTTGGCAATTGAACTTCAATATCGTCTCATGGAACACAATTTCCCCCCTTTGTACATGTGTTATAATGTGGCATCAATCTCAATTTGTTTTCCTTTTCTTCTTTTTCTCCTACTCAAATGCATATATAATGCTGTTTTTCTCTTCCAAGCATTCTATCGCAATCCATATTTGTATCTTTCAAAAGAGAGGCCTAGGATGTTTCTTTATTCCTATGTTTCTGAAATCAGTCTCCACATTCTGACAGAACTCTATATAAAATAACACGTGTCAAACAAAGTAGACCTTTGAAAGGCAATCACATTCTACTTTCCTTTCAGCCAAGACCTGGTGTTTCTATCCTCAAACTAGAAAATTAGTTAACCCTATTCAAAACCAGAAAATACTGTATAGAGACCAGCACTGCCCTCTTGTCACTATCCCTCCATGGGGCTTATGCCTATAGGCCTTGGGTAAGATTAACTAATGAACTATTACCATATTTTACATGCGTAGAGATGATGGGATGGGGTAAATACTTAGTGGTTAGATTGAAATAAAAATATTAATTAATTGATTAAATTTATACAGCCACCTGTCTCACATACATGACTCTGGGTGGCACAGAGCAATTAAAAACAACAACAGCAAAAAACAAACAAAGAAACCAAGAAATACAAATAAAGCCACAAAAACATATCAAGCTGTATTAAAAATCATATTAAAATTTATATTAAAGTAAAATAACAGTATCATTTAAATCCAGGTAAAAATATTCATTTAAGCAAACAATTAAAAACTTAACGGAATAAATGTGTGTTTTTACTACCTGTGTACATAGTGGGACTTGTAAATGCCAAGCAAATTTCTGTGGAAAGCATTCCACCAGTTGAGAGTTATGCAGAATAATGCTCTTCCCCATTTAATGGCCCAACAAACTTCTGATAGCAGAGCAACTTTTAAAAGGCCCTGTTCCTGTTGATGTGAATAACTTAGAAACTTCATAGCTGAAACAACCGTTCTCCAGATATACCCTAAGCAGTTTAGAAATGTCACCCATGGGAAGGATAGGAAAACAATTTAATTGTAATCCCAGTAGCCACTGATACCCTTCGTAAATGCCTCTAATTTAATTATAGCATAAGGTTAATGTATATATTTAATAGAATGTAGAAAATAACCAGGAATTTTAAATTATTGCAGCTAAATAATAAGAACAAATGAATTACAGCTATGTTCATATTCGTGTTTGAACAAGGAGACAACTTTTGTGAAAACAGATTGCTATTTTCCATATAAAAGACTAAATTATTCATGGCAAGTGATTTGCTGTCATGAAGGTTCTAAAAGAGCACTTGGCTCATTCTTAAAAAAAGAGATGGTATTTTTTCCTCATATAGAACTGTTATTCAGTTGTACAGAATTCAAAACTCTCAATGTTTTAACATTGCATAAATTCATCTCGCTGCCATAGCAAAGGTATGGATAGTAAATAATAGACAAGGAGTATGTTTTATTACTGAAACTGTAAACAGAATGCTTTTTCAGTTTTCCATAAGGTATTGAATTTATAACAACTAAATCCTCTAATGATGCAATAAAACTGTTTTCTAATTGCTGTGTGGCTAAGCAGTCTCTAAATAGTAATTCAATGCTTAATTTGTCTTTAGGACGCGATTATTAGGCTTTTTACAACAAACACTAAACAAAAGACAATAAAGCCATACTTATCCAAGTCTCTCCTGTACTTATTCTTTGACATACTAACTGTGCTTTGCAGTTTATCTACAGAGATTGCTATAAAACACTGTACACACCTTCCTTCTAGTTTTCAAATTATAGAAAAGTGTAACACAATTGAGATGGAGGATGGTTTAATTTACTTACTTAATTCAAAAAAGTCATGCCTTATGCCTTGTTAAATTAGCAAATCATTACATATGGAACAGCCTAATTGTCTCTAGCCCTCCTCTTCCTTCCCCAAGTCCAATTGTGTTGTCTCATTGTGCTGGGGTGTGTGTATATATGCATGTTGTTCCTGAGGGGGTGGGATTAGCAAAGAAGTTCCAGAGTATATACCAAGTATATATATTCCCATCAAGTTCATGTAAGTTGTGAAGGTCATCCTAGCTGCCCAGCTAAAACAAGCAAGCACCTATTTGGAGCAGCAGTGAAATAGGCAGATGCCAGAAATAGATTATCACTTTAGTGATAATGACAAAAGCACCAATTCATACTGCATGGGAGAAAGCTACTAAGAAAGCCATGTGGATACAGAATATAAAATGATTGACAATACAGTGCTGGATGATGGCTCCCTCAGGTTGGATGGCACTCAACAAGATACTGAGAAAGATCTGAAGATGTTTTGGAATGCTAATGGTGTTTTGACATGGCTAGATTAAAGCTTTTGGGTTGCCCAGTGTTGACATATAGAAAAAGAAAAACTCAAATATGCAATGATGGAATTACAGTAAGAACATGGAATGAAAGAAGCATGAACAAAAGAAATTAAATGAAACATTTACAAATTGACATATTAAGCATTGGCAAATGGTGATGGACTGCCATGGGACACTGTGAGTCAGAAAATCACACTTTGAATTTCACAGGAGATGAAAAACAAGGGGAAATAATGTTGCTTTTATAGTTATGGGGGTATAACAAGAACAGAACTTTGCTACAATGCTATTAATGACTGAATAATATCAGTTAGACTTCTTGGACTTCCTTTAATATGATGATCATCCAAGTTTATGCTCCAACCACCAATGCATGAAAAGAGGAAGCTGATTAGTTTAATAATCAAATTCAATTTAAAATCAACAAAACGTGAACAGAAGATGTGCTGCTTGCAATTGGAAACTGCAGTGCCAAAGTTGGAAAGAAAAATGTAGGTTCTTAGGAGACCAAAATGGAGCAGGAATCCAATTTCTTCATAGCTAACACTGTCTTCAAACAACCAGAACGATATCTCTATGCATGGACAGACAGAATATATAGAAACCAAATTGATTATGCTATCATTAAAAAGAGGTTGAGGAATTCAATTAAAAGTATCAAAGTCATGAGCAGGTGCTTACTATGGAGCAGATCACAAACTGCTTATGTACAAGCTCCAAGTTATGCTAAAGAAAAAGAAAACTAGTCATTTTCAACAATATAATCTTGAACATATGCCCAACATTTCCGAGGAAAACATCAAAAATCACTGTGACATCCTGAACTCCATTAATAGAGAACAAGAGGAATTGTAGCTAAACTTAAAAAAGTCATTAAGGATGAAAATTACAAAGAAGAGAAGCCAAAGACAAAAAGTTCAGAAAGGAATCTAAGTCAGGTTAAAAGAGACAAGAAACTGTATTACAATATCAGTAAAGACACAATAGATGGAGCAGATTTGGAAAACAAGAAAAGTCTTTCAAAAGATCTCTGAATTCAGAAGGAAATTCCAGCTTCAAATTTATATACTAAATAATGCCAATGGACAGATTATAATGATTTAAAGGAGATAAAAAGAAGATAAAAAGAGTATCCTGAAGTTCTATACAGTAGTGACATAAACATCTCAAGATATCTTAAAAGTTATTGTTTACTTAGGAGAGCTTCTAGTACTAGTAGATGAACTTAGTTTGCTCATTACCAAATTGGAGGGCTAGTGGAACTGATAGAATATCCACTGAAATATGGAAGGCAATAGAAAAAGAATCAGGAAAGGCTCTAACTAAAATATGACTGCAAATCTGGAGAATAATAGAGTAGCCAACTGATTGGAAGAGGTCAATCTACATTCCAAAGTAGAAAGAGAGAGATTTAACAGTGTGTGCAAACTGTCATACAATATCCTTAATTTCAAATGCTAGCAAAATAATACTAATCTACATCCAATGTAGATCAGAGCCACACAAAAAAGATGCCAGATGCTCAAGCTGGGTTTTAAAAAGGCCAAGGGAAATGAGACATTATTGCTAATGCATAATGTCTCATTATCACTGCTGATAATTGAGAAAGCCAAACAATACCAAAAAGAAGTCAGCATGTGCTTCATAGAAAAAGCTTTGAATGTGGCAATCACATAAGCTGCAGATAATGCTCAGAAAAATGAGAATTCAAAAAAAAAAACCCCTCACTGTCCTCATGAGAAATTTATATAGAAGTCAGGAAGCCAAGGTATAGATAGAAGTTGGTGAAACAGACTGGCTGCAAGTCAGCAAAGGAGTGTGACATAGTTGTATCCTCTCCATTTATTTATTGATCTATATACTGAATGTGTATTCAAGGAAGCTGGATTGGAAAAAGGTAAATATGGTTTTGAAACTGGAGGAAGAAACATTAATAACCTGTGCTATGCAGATGACACTACTTGAAATCTGAAAATGCAAAGGATCTGCAAGGATCCTAGTACTAAAAGGTCAGAACAGAGTGAAAAAAAGGGGAAAACATTAAATACAAAGAAAACTAAATTTAGGACAACAGATAGAACAACCAACCTTAGAACTGAAAATGAAGTGATATCAAAGTGATGGACAGATTCTGCCTTTTAGCATCAACCATAATCAGTAAAAGAACAAGAAATATGCCACCCTTGGAACAGCATCCATTAAGACTTCGGAAAAGATATTCAAATGCTGGGATATGTCTATACCTACAATGATCAGAATAATCCAAGTCATGGTGTTACCCATGAAACTCTGTGGAAATGAAAGTTAAACTTTAAAGAAAACAGGATAGGAAGAGTATCAGTGCTTTTGAATGTTGACGTCAGAAAAGACTCCTGAGAATACCATGGACATCCAAGAAAACAAAAATCATTGAACAAATCAACCCAGACCCAAAAGTGCTTTTTCAAGGGACTGAAGAAGCTTTTTGGATGACAAGCAAATGTCTTCAAAGAAAACCAAAAAGTCCAGTTCCCTTTTGAAAAAGCATCTTTGGAGTAACTATGACCTGGATGGCTGAGACAAATCAACCCAGAGTTCTCACTTGAGGCACATTACGCAAAGACTCAATTATCTGGAGAAGGCCCTAGTGCTGGGAAAGGTGGAATGAAAGAGAAAACAAAGATGACCAACAGCTAGGTGGCTAGACTCAGTTACAGTGGCAATAAATGCACGAGTGAAAAAAATCAGAATTCTCTTTCTTTTGGCATATTGTTAAATGCTTGGAGAGAAAGTCTAAAGATTTCTGATTGGTCCAATACAGGAGCTACACAATTTTCTAGTATTGAATGAATTGTTAAACCCAGCCAAGTATTTCAGCTTCAGTTTGTTTTCTATAACTGCAGATAAGGGAGAGATTAAAAAGACTAAAGAGATGGATAGGGATACAATTTGGGATTATAATCATCATTCAATCATTTAATTTGTTTCCTACATTTCTGTTCAGAGGCCATTCAAAGCAGTTAAGAAAAGGTTAAAACCCAATAGAAGTAGCTAATATCAACTATAAATCCAAACTGAAAATATCTTGCTAAAAATAAGAGAGCTCAGGCTGAGCATGTTCCATAGCTTTCCTTTGCACCTGACAAACAGAGCTAGGAAAGCTTTTCTTGTTGATCTTAATGTACGCCCAGGTTCATATCAAGATTAGCAATCCATTTTGCTGGTGATATCTCAAGACATTCAGGCTTTTAAAGGTCACATTCAACACCTTGAATTGTGCCTAGAAAGTTAATATTCCTATAGCTATCTGTCTGGCTACCACTGAGCATACATCAATTAAAGCTTTTAAACATTCCGTTATGGTATGCCTGCATAGAACACGTTGTAGCTTTCCATTTTAAAAAAGTTTTTATTTTTTAAGACAAACATATATAAACAAAACATAAAAACATAAAACCATCTTCCATTTTATATACATACAGTGTGTCAATTGGTTACAAATCTTTTGTGCTATACTTTCATAGTTATTACTCAGTTATTTTCACATTGTCAAACTAAACATGTTTCATATATTTATCAGTAATTAATCATCCATGACTAAAACTATTTATTCCAATCATTTTATATGAGATATTCCAAATTTTATTGGAAATTTTATATTGTTACTTTCATCCATATGTCTATAATTATATTTATATATCAATCTATTAAAACTTGATTACAAAATTACCTTAGCCTATTTACATTACCATGTCTTTTTGTCCAATCATTGATAAAACGCATTGTCAGTTTACAAACAGGAATACAAATACGGCAGGAAATTTTTGTGAGATTTTTTTTTAGTTGCGGTCTCGTCTCTGCCGAGATTAAGACGTCGTCAAAATAGGTAACTACCCTTGTATACCATTAAGGAGGCGTTTTCCATCAGACTCTGAAAAACGCCCGGTGCCACGCTTACTCCAAATTGGAGTCGGTGGCATTTGAATGCCCCCTTGTGTGTGACTATGGTTATGCGCTTCGCCGTTGTCTGGGTCCACTGGAAGCTTGCTGATAGGCTATGTGCCAAGTCCAGTAGCAAAATTTTTCCTTGCCCAGGGAGTGGAGCAAATGCTGTACTACTGGCCACTGGGTATGCGCTAGGTTTGTAAAGCATGGTTCAGGGTTGCCTTATAGTCACCACAGATTTCTAAATGGACCCGTCAGGTTTTATGGGTGTAACAATAGCGTTTTCCCATTTGCATGGTTCCACTGGTTCTAATTACCCCCTGGGCTACTAGTTGTCGAGTTGTCTCTACTTAGCCTTTAGTGAAAAGGGAACTCGGTCTGCTTTTAATCTTCTCGGGCTATCTGGGGATCTAGGCTAAAAGAGATAGGGTTTTCCCCGATACTTGCCCAGCGAGCCGTCGAAAACGATCTTGGAATTTCGCGGATGCAGGTCATCTTCCCAATTGGTGGTAGTTACTCGATCGACCCGGTCATCCCGATGCCAAGGCGTGCAAAACCATTCGGATGCCCAGGGAGGCCTCAGGTCTGTCCCGGTCGACGATGGTTAGCGCAAGTCTTTTGACTTTGCTTATAAGTAACTAAAATTGTCCATGCCAATTACAGGGATCTGGTTTCCCTTGATAGTCCTTTAGAGTCAAGGTTTTTTTGTAATTGTCTGGATTTGATGTCTGGGATAGCTTTTTTATAGTATCCAAAGAAACCATCGAAAGGAAAGACCCGGAGTCCACCTCCATCTTACAGGGCTTTCCTTCGATGGTTACAGTCACTTTAACTTCTTGCCTTTTCCGTCTGGGCGCTTTCTATAGTGACGTTTGGTGTGTATTGGCCGTTTCTCTTGTTGCCACTTTCTCTCTGCTCGTTTAGGCTCGGCTCGTTGCTGGGAATTTTCTGCGTCTCGTGGGCTATAGTTTCTTTTATCCTGCAGACTTTTCTCGATGTGTCCGGCGTTTTTTTACAGTACCTGCAGATAGCATCGAGAAATCTTGGCATTTCGAGCTCGGTCATGGTTTCCTCCGCAACCCAGCGCATTCCCGCCAATTCTTTTTTTCGCGCGCTCTTTTTTATTTGCGAGTAGACGCGTGGACCTCGTCGGTCTTCCTCGCCTTGATTCAGTTTCCTCTCTCGACTCTTCGAAAATGGGTAGTTCGGTGGGTATGGCTGCTTCCTTTCTCTAGTTGGGTTTCTTCACCCATTTTTTGCTCATTCTTTTTATTTTGACCGCCGATTTCTTTTGCGGCTTCGGCGCCATGGCTTCCGCGATTGCTTCGCGTCACAGTGATATTGGGCTTGTTTAAAAGCTTACTTTGGCTGTAATGTCTCTGAGCCCAATACCACGCGAATCTTCTCATCGCTTCGTCGATGTTTGAGAAAATCGCACTCACCCCTATTTGCCGTAGAGCAGCCACGAAATCGGCGATACAGTCTCCCCATCTCGCGGTCTCTGCAGTAGAATCATTGCCGCTTTATTAAGATTTGAACCCAAAAAAAATTCATAAAAAATAAAAACCAAATGCCGGAGCGTAGTGTGCTTTAGGATTCTTTTGGAGTTCTGGCCACGTCAGTTGCTTAACGTTCTCGGGGCTTTCGCAAGGCCTTGGCCATTTTAATAAAACGTTGACCCGCAGTGGGCTAAGGGAAATAAGCTCGCTAGCGTTGTTCGAGATGTCATCTATTTCCATTGCTTTCCAAATACATCTGGAAGCGATCTGTGTATGACTCCCAATCCTCATCGTCGGGTTGAAGGTGTGCGGGCGGTGCGTTGCCTTCCCAGACATCGCTTGGCTATGTGTCTGGCTCTATCACCGCGTTGCAGGTTTTCGAAGTTTCAGGACGATCCCATCCTCGTCGCCAGTGTTTTTGCTTCAAAAACACACGAGGTAGACCGGGTTCCAACAACAAAAGGATTTATCGACGTAGTCGAATAGGAACAGTTTGGCTGTAGCCGCAACACCAGCCTTTATACAGGCTGCCTGCTTGCCTTCGCCTTATGGCCATTTCTTAAACTTGCGCCTTTCAGCAGCTCTTTGGATTGGTTCCTAGGAAAACCAATCCACTTCTTATATTTTTGAACCAATCAGAACAGTAGCTTAGGACTAAACCACTTGCATATAGAACACAAAGTATGAGTGTTCTACTTTTATCCACGACTACACAAAGAAAAACAGATGGAAACATGACTGCCCTGAGAATTCTCAGTTAATTAAACCACAGTTAGTTTATTATGGCAAATGGACTCTATTTCATTCTTTATTTTACTTGTTTAAAAACCAGCCAACGTTGACATTGTTAGAATGCCATCAAAAATGTGATTAGCAGTGACAAAATATAAATGATGAAAACCTTTTTGCTGAAACTATTTCATCTTTCAATTCTCATGGACTAAATGGCACTCAAAATGTATTCACAATACCCATTCTGTAACTCTATATAACTTTGTTGTTGTTAATTATCAACAAGAGAAACTACTTTATAATGCAGTGAAAAATTTCAGGCTTTGGTTGCATCGTTCACTGCAGATTAAACATACTTGCCTTTATAAGGTATAGATGTCATTTGTCCATCATCAGGAATATACAGTTCAATTGAATTAATACTTATACTGTTATAAAGCTGTAATTTTTCAGACCATGGGAAGACATTCAAAACAATATGCAATACAGAAAATAAAGTCAAAGAAGACTGAATTCAGATTTAGACACACTTGTAAATTTATAGATATCAATGGGAGGTAATCATATTAATTAGAATCTCAATTTCAATAGGTCTATTCTAATTATGTCAAAGTTTGAACCTCTTCCTTTGTTTTATTGAACACAATACCTTGCAAGAAAATATTGCACGCACATGTGCACACACACATATGCACATTTACTAATTCTTGAAAATGAAGACCATAAAAATATTGTGACAGATATATATCATTCTTAAGAACTAGGGCAAAAAGCTCATGCTAACAAGTTTTCACTGAACAAATAAATTATTGTGTTTATTGCTCAGTTGTTAAGTGCTTAAAGCCATATTTTGAAGCAAACCTTACAAACTTCTGTACAATTTCCTACCAGTTGAGTATGCACTAGAGAGTAACCACAGATAACTACACAGATTGACTGTTGTAAAACTGTAACAGCCTTCTGTTAAACTTGATTGTGCAATGTGTTTAAGGTCAAATCAATCCCACCCTGTTCTCTAGCCTCTCATGGTTTCACTGTTCAGGTTTTCACCCTATTCACCTCTATTTAAATTCCTTATTTTCTTTCACTGATGGGAAGTTTTTTTTAAAAATGGTAATGCATTACTTCTCTATAGTCCTATTTATAGCAGCAGAATAACATTTGGTAGAAATGAGAAACAGCTATACGTAGCTTTATACTTTGACTTGCTCTTCTTTCTAGAAAATGCCCTTCTTTCATTGCTGGAAATGTTTCTCTTTGTTTTAGTAAACATGTTCCAGCAATAGATTCTTTTCCCGTTCTCATCCTCATTTTTCATTCTATGGAGTCACAACATGGAAGCCTTGACAAGAATACATTTATGAGACACAAAGAAACAGGAAAGTCTGAATATGGCCTACTGAAGGTCCTCTGGGGCAGCAGAGATAGCAATAAAAAAAATGTCCTTAAGTAATTATTTTATCCCCTCAGCAAGAGAAATTTAATAGAAGAGAAAGAAAGAGATATGTATCCATGTATTCATTACTATGTTTTTACTGATACCTATTATCTTGCAAGCAATTGACAAACCAAATAAAATAAAAAATAAAAGAGAGGAGAGGGGAGGAGAGAAAGAGAGAGAAAGAAAGAAAGGGAAAAAAAGAGAGGGAAAAAAGAGAGAGAAAGAGAGGGAAAAAAAGAGAGGGAAAGAAAGGTCATATTCCTTTAAAGCCTTTAAAGCAATTTAGTAAATTCACTGGTCTGGTTTCACAATAAAGTTTGCTGGTTTCTGGCACAGCATGATGCACTGATCCACTCACTGTGGTTTGTAAACTATGGTTCCTTTCTGAGAGTGGTCTCACACATACATTAAGCTAAATAAAAATAAACCACACACTGGCTTATCAGTACATGTGAACCTTGTGAATGAAATAAGATGAAGGAGGGCTACATTGGCCGTCTTGAGCGTCTGTACCAAAGGCTAAAGTGCTACACTGAAAGCAACCCACTACTTGTGACTTTGTCATAAATCTGCATCTCTCTGCCTGCATCATAGTATCATCCTGTAATTAAGATATAAGGCTTAAGGAGTTACACTATGGATGTGGTGTTTTTCCAATAATCCATCTGAAAACAGTATGCAGGAAAAGTAAAGCAGTAGGCAGGCAATGTATTTGTGTTTTGATGAGCATCTGAGAAACTGGAAGGCATGCTGGCAATCTTGCAGCTGTGTAATGGTACGTTGGAATCACTTTAGGAAAGGCAGGGAAGAGATGCTGCTGGAGAACTGTCAACTAAGGGAAGGCATAGCTTGCAGCTACATAAGGAGCAGAGAAAAGAGGCTCAGGAGAGAATTGAGAATTTTCTCAGGAGAAAATTGAGCCTCACTCAATTTTTCAGGCTGCAGAAAAGATGGCAGGAGATCTGTACATTCAGACTTGCAAGGTTAACATAGCCTCACAATAAAATAGAAAAAACTCATTTGGTTCCATTTCCTGACTGGTCTACGCAGAAAAACTGATAACCTGTGGGGAAAATGCCATCAGTAAAGTCCTTGATCTCTTTACTTGCATCTCAGTGTTCTTTTGGCTACAAGAAAATTTTTGCAGGCATCCCCTCCACATGTTTTTTTTTCCTGGGTCGATTGGCTGGTTGACCTAGAAAAAGAAATACCTTTGACTTTGACACAGAGCCCTGAAATTGACTAGCTGATCCTGGTTTTAACTGGTGTAGTTGAAAATGTAGTTGAAAGGAATTAGCTATTGTACTTCTTTTCCTCTTTGAGAATTTCCTTCTCAGTGGTGGACGCTTCTAACTTCTTTCCTTCGCATTATGTTCTTAGGGTAGGTTCCAGCCCACACAGTAATCCCCACAGCTAAACCATATTCTTAAATTCCACCTCTTCAGCTGCACTTACCCACGAGCTGCATCTCAACTACATGCATTCAGATGACAGCCAAGAGAGAACCCCCTCAATTCTCAACTACCACCTGATGATCAACAGATCAGACAATCAACTGGCCAATCCATTGTTTCTAATAAACAAATAAAACAAATACCTGAAAGTTGATGATACAATGGGAAAGAAAAAAAGTAAAAAAATGTACAGAAGGATTTAAGATGGCATGATTTCTTCCAGGTTGAGAATGAATTACATAGTTGTGTATGTGTTGGCTTAGAGTTCATGAAAGGTACACGCACTTTTATGTCTTGCAATGCTATATCAAGTAAAATATTTATCCTTTTCTAATTGTCAAAATACCTTACTTTGAGATTCTTGCTTGTTCAATTTCACATCTGTGCTTCTCTTTGATACACATACAAATAATGTCAGACAATAAAGAAACATTTCCTTTATTCAACTACAAGTTTTTTTTTATTCTATTTGTAGGCTTTCCCTGACATTATTTGTTGCAACTAGAATTAATAAAACAAATGTATAATGCTGGCATTAATAAGCGCCTATTTCTTTTATTAGCTTTTGTAATACAAATAGAGGAATACATGAGAGTACAAGGAAAGAAATATAGAGACATCACTTCTGTTTTTGTGAAATTGAATTTTGTAAATTGTGATAATAACTTCAAACTTCAGAATTAAAAGAAACATACTTATCTCAAAATCTCACAAAACATAAATGTGGAAGGATTCCATTCTACCTGTTTTTAAATTTCATTGCAATTCGTATTAAAATTTCTATATTCTTTGTACATGTCTAGTTCACAATTAAAACTGCATTGGGTGGTGGTGGGAAGAATTGAGTCATGATATTGACAATTTTGCTTCTTCATTTGGGGTTTGTAATTTTGGAATGTTCTACTCTCACATGGGAACAGATAACCAAAACACAGAAAATTCCAATATTGTATTTTTTAGCCATTTAAAAACAATGTCTAATTCAGATCTATTCAAAGTATTCTGAAACAATAAAATGATTTTAGCAAGAGTCTATGAGACTGATAAATGATGACAAAAGGGCAATAATTAATACGATTCTTTTACAAATCTTGTATTGCTTAGGGCTGCTAGGGGTTAGAACTTTGTAACTCAAAAGTGAATTCAGGATACCTTCAGTGAGTGAGTCAATCCATTAGGATATGGGAAGGAAAGATGACAGCCTAAAATTAATTTTATTATAATTTTTTTTTAAATTTAAATTCACACCAAAAATTATGCCACCCAATACTGCAGGCCTGAAATGAGCTTTGTATTATAGACATTCTTATGTCAACTGCCTTGGTATTACTAACATTTGGCTGGATCAGCTTCCATGTTTTTCTGCATTATTTGAAATAATGATAGGTTCATGGGGAGGGGGGAACATTAAGGATAGTAATCATAATCATCTCATTCCCTTATGTATACAAAAGCACAAAAAGTATACTTAAGAGACAGATGATTATGGCTTCTATCCTTAATGCTCCCCCTTCTTTTTCACAGATTATAGGAAAGTCATTTTACCTGTTCAGAAAATAATAGACCTAAAAGACAGTGTGGGAGAGATTGTTAGGATTACAGTATTAGTAGTTGTATGTACCAACTTCAGCAGTTTTGTACTGTGCAAGTAGTATTTTTCAGAACTTCCAATAGAGATATGAGATGCTGTCCTTACTACAGTGAAGAATTTGAAATACCAGTAAGTTACAATTATTTGTTCATTTAATTATGCTTATTGCTGTTAGTTCCTAATTTGGGGGTATTATCATTCCATAACAGAGGAGGAGTTAGTTTCAAATTGGTAAAACCCACAAAATTTAAAACTAATCTGATTTAGGACTGGATCTAGTTGTTGCTGTTCAAATATCTGTAGCACTGAATAAAGATAGAAATCTGGCAGTATTGGAAGCTTGCCACCATATCTCTTCTTTGCTCTTTAAGATTTTAAAAAGCTAATGTAGCACATAATATATGTGGAAGAAATAAAGCAGAGGGCCTATATGGCAAGAGAGCAAATATGGACATGATACAGTAGTCTGCATCAGGTTTTCCCCAATATGGATATGCTGACTGGAAATTCAGAGAGCCGTAGTCCTGAAATAACCAGAGAACAGCCCAATAAAAAAGGCTGATCTATATTGTTCTGTACAAAATAGTATACTCCAAACTATGCAATCTGATTGGCTAAGAAACTAAGCATTGGATTGGTTCACTAGGAACCAATTCAAAAGAGCCGCTGAAAGGTGGCAAAGTTAAATAGCTGCCATTGGCTACAAGCCAGCAGGTAAGCCTGATTAAAAAGGTTGCCACGGCTTCAGCCAAACTGTTCCGTTACTGTTGCTTACTTGAATAAAGACTTTGTTTGTTGGAACCCGGTCTACCTNTACTTTTGCTTACTTGAATAAAGACTTTGTTGTTGGAATCCGGTCTACCTTGTGTTTTTCCGGACGGAACAGAATTCATATGGCATGGCCTCCGATCTTTGCCATTTCCTCTTTATTACTTTCTCTGAATTTGTTCTAATCAATCAGCCTTTTGGAAATATGGTGCTTAGAACTGCACATGGTATTAAGGTATCACTGGGAGTGCTCTTGGCAGAAAAGAGACGAGTAAAAAAATGATAACATCATCTTAGACCACCTTGTCATGCCAGAGCTGGAGTTGGTATGTCGGGAAAAAGAAAACTAAACAAATTGATGGAAGTGTGATATTTAAGAATGGTGTATGCTAAACAAAAATAAGCTAAAATATATTAGGATTGAAGGGACAGTTGAGAAAAAAATCCAAATCCAAGTATGTTGAGGAGGGGGTGTTGGGTAATGTAGAGAGAATGAATGATTGGATTGCAAAACAAAGAAGACTGAATAATGGAAAGATTGACCTGAAGGTGTAGTTGTGACTGAATGGAGCTGCTGAGGTTCTCAAACAGGGAAGAAGTTTAAGGAATAAAAGGCAATGTACAAATTGATGTATGATCCTGGTGGAAGGATTAGTTTTTAACATTTGAATGGTGTGGAAAGATATACTGAACATAGATTTACTATATTTCCTTTTATTATATTGCTTTTAATTCCAAATGATAAAAGATAGTGTCTGTATCAGAGGTGGTATTCAGCAGGTTCTGACCAGTTCTGGAGAACCGGTCGTGGAAATTTTGAGTAGTTCGGAGAACTGGCAAATACCACCTCTGATTGGCCCTGCCCCCATCTATTCTCTACCTCCTGAGTTTCAGCTGATCGACTGGGTCTTCTGTCAGCCTTCAAGATCTTCTACTGTCGCTTTGCATCTTTCGGCTGTCATAAGAAATGAGGGGAGGGGAGAGTGGGATGAATCTGGGAAGTGAGCTGGAGGTGTAACATTTTTCTGTTGTGTAAATGAAGGGGGGGAAGCATACATCAGAGTTAGGTTTCTATTTCTCGCTTAGCTTTCTTTTCTCTGCGCAACTGCAACCCGTTATCAAAGTATGCCAAGGTCAACGGACAGAGGCCTCATCATCACCTGAAGATGCCCACATGATCATATTCCCAATTTCTAATTGGAAGTTTCATTTGAACTATTGGGGGTGGGAACACTTCCATCACTTTGTATATGTGATTTACGCGCCTGATTCCTCAGATTCAGAATTCTCTTGGTGCTACCACTTCACTTTCAGTAAAAGATAACTTTTCTCTAAATTAAAGAGTCTAAGTATTTCTTTCTTGGATTTTGAATGGAGCACCGCCTGACACAGGAGAATGGAGCTGGAAAGCAAGTTAGTGGGGTGGGGAGGGAATGGGATTTTGCAGTATCCTTCCCCTGCCACCCCCATCAAGCCACGTCCACAGAACCGGTTTTAAAAATTTTGAATCCTGCCACTGGTCTGTGTCTAAGAATGGCAAAGAATTGATGAAGTTATATCTGAAAAGCCATATGAAAAACAGCTCTTATTTTTGATACTGTATAGATAGTCTTTGGCTTACAGCAGATCATTTAGGAACCATTCAAAGTTACAATGGCACTGAAAAAAATGACTTATGACCAGTTTTCATACTTACGACCATTGTAGCAAACCCATAATCAAATGCTTGATGGGGTCGCAGTGTCCTGGGGTCATGTGATCCCCTTTTACAACCTACTGACAAGCAAAGTCAATGGGGAAGCCAGATTCACTTAACCATAGTTTAACAACTACAGTGATTCTCTTAACAATTGTTGCAAGAAAAGTTGTACAGTGGGTCAAATTCACTTCAGAAATGTTTAATTTAGCAACAGAAAGTTTGGGCTCAATTGTGATTGTAAGTAGAGGGATAGCTGTATTTCAGTACTTCCTACTTTTGAGCTGGTCATTGGTACAATTGTAAAGGAAATTACTTCAGTACGTAACTCTATCAAGACTGAGCTGTGAAGAAAATTAGCTTGATCCTTCAGGAGCTGGCTTTCAGATTTTATTTTTATTAAAACTTGCACTGTGGTTCAAGCAATAAAAATATCAGAGACTTAGAAACTTTTTCTTTCCAATGTGATCTTATATAATGCTTTGTAATAAGAGTTTTGCTTATCTTGCAGTTAATTAACCTGATCTTACTGTTGTCCTTTCTGTTAGTAATATTCTAATAACTAGATCCTAAAACAAACACTTTGGCTAAAATTTAAAAGTCTGAAATTTATTAATTTTGAATAATGGAATGGATGAAAAATTAAAATTCTAGAGCCACTAAATTCAAGGAAGCCAATGAGTCCTCTTCAGACATTCAAGGAAGCCAATGNTCATCTTCACATCAGCAATATTTGAACATCAAACAACTGGTTTAATAGAAGATGGTTTAGTTTATAAGAAGGCCATTTGTATTAATTTATATGATTTCTCAGAGTAAGCATTATTTGAGAGGTTTGCAAACCATAGCTGAAAGGAGAGTCCAGCAACTAGGTGGTTGAAGGAATACTCTATATTTATTGGTTGTTGGGTGACAGTTTCTACAGCTGCCTTAGATTTGGAACCCTTCTTAGCTAATGTCCCTTGCTTTTTAACAAAGGAACAATTTGGAGCCTGATGAAGCTTAGCAAGCCTTTCATTAGTGCCAAATGTTTTTTTTTAAGATTAAAAATACTGTGTTTGTAAAGGAAAGTCACTAGCTTGACAGAAAATCATCCCAAAGATACTCAGATACAGATAAATTACCTAAAATTTCCTCAGTCTTGGTTGAGACAAAATTTGCTTTTTTTTGTTACTACTTAACATAAATTTTTATTCTTTGTTGGAATGTGTTAGTTGAAAGCGAATACTTCAGCTGATTTAAACATTTCCAAGGATTAATCTGTCTGGAATTTAATTTTGGTCTTTCTTTTTCATTTGTTACTATAGAACAAGATATGGTAATGTTTTGCCAAAATGTACTCTTCATTTGAAAGAATAAAAGAACAAAAAAAGTCTTCATCCCAGATAATTACACACACACTCTTTCACACACACACACACACACACACACACACATACCTAAACATATTACAAAGAAGAGCTATAATCAGATCTGTAAACAGACGTATTAAAAAGGCAAAAAAAGATCACAGAGATCTGTAAATACTTTGTCCTTTACTAAAGGTATTTTCTGAAATCAATAAATACTTGTCAGTTGTCTTGATAGCCTTAGAATCGAGTTCCCCAACATTTCTGGCTTTGCAGATCAGCAGGGAGGAAGAGGAGATGGTTCTGCGTGAGTGGCTCACGCAAATGGAACATACTTGCACTCGCTCACCTGGTGCTCGCACAAGTGAGGATGCATGTATGCACGCTCCATGGTTTAGCTGCAAACCTCTCACAGCTACAGGTTGGGGGCCCCTGCCTTGGAAGACATTTGATCCACGCTGACATAACAATTCTCTAGCAAGGAAACCTCTGTTTCCTGCCATATCAGCGTAATGTCTGGAAAAATGATATAGAATAGCACATATTCAATGTGTGTCATTTGTTTGTGTGATTAAATACTTAATGTTCATCTACTGTATAAGAGTTTTTCCTTGTTTAAATAGCCCATTACCAAATGTTTGACACTAATCAGACTGATCTCATAACAGATGACTCATCGTTGAACAGCAGAAAGGATGACTTTTGACACACTAATCTCCCAGGCCTAGCCATGCAACTTTTATGGAATGAGCAAAACTGCACTCCTCCCTCTTGTCATATCAACAAAAACATTACATGTATTAGCAACTGCTATAACTGAAATTACCAAACTGTTTCCTCTGAAGTTTGTGTCTATATTGCTGTTTTCTCCCAAGAGGAAGATTGATACCAACATCTGTCTTTCCCGTTCCTTATAGTCCAGAAAAAGTAACACTGCACTGCCTGGTTTTGCTGATAAATGCTTCTCTTCTGACAGGATAGCATTACCTCTTTGATGATGTTCATTGATGATACAGTCTAATTTGCTAACACATTTTCTGAATCCTTTGTGCTCTGTGTATGAAGCAATTTTCTCTTGACTAGTTTTCTATAAGCTATTAAGCATACTGTAGCTGGCCTTTTAAGTATAATTATTCTGAAAATCACACATTAAAATATAGAAACATATCTTTTGATTTTTCTCTATTCTTTTCTGGAAGTACATTGCTACTTTCTTTTGACAAGTTCTAGGGATTTTCCAAAAGAATGTCTTCCAGTCATCATAACTGACAAATATATGGTCAAGAATCAATACAAATAGATTAGTGAGAAAATATAAAAATAAATACATTTAATAAACTCAATATATTTAAATGAAATAGCATAAAGAGAATACAAAATAAAACAATGATACGCATATCAAAAGAAGAAGATTAAAAAAATAAAGCATCAAGACTTACTATATTACTGTGAATTGTAAGTGGGAAAGCTACATAATTATCTTTTCTGTCATTTTTGGTTTTAATACTTATGTTAATTGGAATACTTAAATTCTTTAGTTTTATATATATATATAATTCATTGTCAGACTTAAATAATATTAAAAGAGAAAACCACAAGCTTTTTTGAAAATACAGAACCATTGTATTATTCAAGGGAAAAAAAGCTATATTGCCAAATTGCTAATGTTACAAATATCTATATTATCTTTTTTTTTTGAGTTTTAAAATGTGTAGATGTTCAAAAAAACATTCAAATAAATGAAATCGATTATTTTTGCAAATTGAAATTATTGTATCTTCCTATACTCTTTATATGCCACAAAATATTGCTGTTCATAGCAGATCAAGTACTGTAAAAAGGCTGTACAAAATTTGGTTTTGAGAATCTGGAGGAAAGAACTTTTAGTGATTTAAAAGATATACAACTCCTCAGGTAAAGAAACTGCCTCGCCTATTTAAATTGGGAGGAGGAACTAGGCTGCAAAAATGGACTTTAATCTGCCAAGTACTTCCTTCAATGTACCACGCCTATGGTGACATTTAATTTAAACAAAAACCAACTTGTTACAAGGAAATAGCAGTACCATCCTTTTGTTACGTGCTGCTTTCCGAATACTTCCAATGTTGAGGTTGTGTTTTTTCATTTGTTTTGTGACACACTCAGCAAGAGCAGGTAAGAAAGCTATTAGAATATTATCTCTGAACATTTTATCATAAACATAAGATACTCATATTTTTAAAAAAGGAATAATCATCTTAAATACGAGTATGAAACTTGAATTAAAAACATTTCTGAATAGAGTTAAGAGATATTTAATGTAAAACAATTCAATACATTTGAATTTCTATATAAAGATTTGTGGTTAGATCCTATGTGGTTTCATGAATTATTTCAGTTTAATGCAATAGGTTTTACAGTATTAGATCAGAAGTATGGAGAAGGTGTTACATTTTCTAATATCTTGAGTTAAAGGGACATACTGTAAGCTTGAAAAGTTATTCACTAGATTCACAGTGTACTAAACCATATCATTGGTTTGGACTGTTGAGCATTGTGTTATATACTTGCGAGTACTGCTATCACTATTCATTAATTTGAACTGACATCCTACCACAAGGTAAGGACAGTTACGTGAACTTAACTATCCTTTTGATTTGTTAACCCATAATTTACTGCTTATTTTTCTGAATCTAAACATAGTTTATTCATTAAACTATGTTACATGTGACTGAAGACACTATTAGAGAAGGTGTAACATATTCATTTGTTTATATGATTTAAAAGGCTAATTAGGAATTTAGTCAAAACTAGATTACACTGAATATATTGGCACTTGTTTTTAGGGTAGGTATGCATTATTATGAAGGGATTGGAGCATAAACAGAGTGCATACACGGTGTGTGTCTGGCCCAATCTTTGATTTCCTTGCTGAACTCCATTGTAACTTGTGCTGAGCTGGGAGAAGAGCAGAGATAAAAACTTCTAGGCGAACTACCAACCTTAGCCTAGCAAAGTAACTACTTGAGATCTGCTTGCTGTAACTAATTTATGTGTTCTTCCCAGTAGCTGAAAATGTGAGAAATGAAGCTTTGAGCGAAAATGTATTTCTTTCCAATCCATCTAAGTAAGGTTCCTTTGTTTGTAGAAGTGCTGAGAAAATTTCATGAGCTTTGCTTGATACGAAATGTTTCCAAAGCAGTGACAGTCTTTGCTAGCTATATAATCTAAAAAAGTTCAAGAAAAAGTTTTTGTGCACCCCTGCTTTTCTCTCTCTGCCTTGCTGTTTAAGGTGGGAGACTGAAAGGTTGCCCAGTTTTTGCTTTCTGATCAGAAAATAAAGCTGATTATCAATAGCCTCATGTTCAAGAGTTTCATTGGATTTATTAGATTCTGAGCTGCACTTGAAAAAACTTACAATACATTAGAAATAAAATAAAATCTCCCCTTTTACGAACCTGTAATCCCTATTCAGGGTAGAATCAGGCTTGATTCACAGAATTAACTGAAAAGTAATGTGAAATTTTATATGGATATTGATTTATATTAGCATAATAGCATAGGTTAAGCCAGGAGAATATGTTCAAATGCAACCTTTAACTGTCAGGATGTCTTGTATTCATTTAGCCTCAAGGTATTATTTGAACAGAAATGGCAAGGGGAAAGGCTGAAGTAAAAGTAAAAATGACCTTTGACTTTAAAAACCTACTCCTGCTATAAACACTAGCACTAGCAAGTATATAAAAGTTAGATTTCCACAATGGTATTGTGATACAGAGTTAACTTGTCTAAAGGCCCTGTCACATCGGCCGATGGATGCAAAAAG
>BHFT01022907.1:0-23280 GCA_004320025.1 Laticauda laticaudata | reverse complement strand
TTTGCTAAAATCTTTGTTTTACCTTTATTTATTTTCAAACCTGCTACTTTCCCATACTCTTCTATCTTTTCTATCAGGTGCAGACTCTAATGGATCCTCTAATATAAATACCAGGTCATCTGCAAAAGCTTGTAATTTATAATCTTCTTTTTTAATTTTCATTCCTTTTATTTCTTTTTCTTCTCTGATGTTCCTATTCAGCACTTCCAATGTTAATACAAACAACAGAGGTGACAGTGGATAGCCTTGTCTAGTCCCTTTTCTTATATCTATAAAGTCTGTTAACTCTCCATTTGTCATAACCTTAGCAGTTTGTTTATGATATATATATCATTATATATAAGATGTTCCAGAAGGCAGGAGACATGTCAGAAAAGGCTCTTCTTCTGGATCCCACCAGTCAAAATTTCTTGGCTGATGGGGTCTGCAGCATGCTCCTTCTGCTGGCACAGGGTCAGCTAATCCCATCAGGGTGAGCTGGTTTCTCAGATAACCTGGACCCATCCCATGTTTTTTTTAACAAAATTAAACCATAATTGGGTATGTTTGCAATTCACACTAAATAATAAAACATAAAAAGACAACATCTAGGTTCACATGAAACCTACACAAAGTAGTCCATGTGAGCATTTCCACATTGCACAGTTCCCCAATTCTTAGAACCATTTCAAAACTAGTCATGTGATTTTCAATTCTAAAAATGTAAGAACACTGAAAGAAGAAGAAATACCATATGAGCCAAGCTGGGATCCATTTAATTGACAAATACGAATTGGATACTTATTCCAACATGTTCATCAAGGAATAAACAGCTGGAATGGAAGGGCTAATATATACATATATATTTCAGGGTCCAAGAAAGGCTGAGCTTTTAGGCATGAACCAGGGAAAGAAAAAGTAATCACCTCTTTGGACATCGTGGTCAGGAAGAGAGGCAATACAGGAATTCTTTCCAATGACAGTACAATTGTCAGCTACAATGACAATTTACAGCTACATTGTCACAGGAAAAAAAAAAAACCTCCCTAAATTGGCTTTTCTCCAATTTTAAATCAGATGGTACAGTGACTACAAATCTGCTTTCAAAATGAATTCAGTTTCATCTGATTAAGTAATTTCTGTCACAGTCTTTAGTTTATTCCCATTTTATTGTTTTATTACTTTTAATGCTGTGATCAACCTAAAGGCCCTGTCACACTGCCCAACGGATGCAAAACATTTGTAAAAAGGACACAGCGGACGAGAAAAATGCGGAAAACAATTTCCATCCGTTGTTATCCACTCCTCAAAAGGGCCAAATTTGCATAACCAGAGCGATAACACAGAAAGGGAACCGGGACGGAGGGAGGATCGCAGCGGTTGGGTGGAAAGCGGAGCAGAGCGGATGCAGAGCGTATGCATAGAGGATGCGTAGAGATGCAAGCAGAGCGGCGAATGAGCAGAGTGGATGCGTAGAGGATGTGTAGAGGATGCATTAAGGATGCGTAGAGGATGCAAAGTGATGCAGAGCGATGCGTAGTGATGAGCACATGCGGATTTGCATCCGCTTTCATCCGTTCGCCATCCGTGCTACTAACACTGCACGTCCGTCCGCTTCCTCCTGCGTCCGTTACCACTGGAACGATTTGAGTTTGCCGTGGATGTGGCAGCGGTATGCCTAGCGGATATAGCAGATGCGTAATGGATGCAGAATGGAGGTCCCCCCCGATGTCTAGAGGAGCAGAACGGATGCATTGGATACATTTTCCACTCAAAAGTTTGAGCAGCTCAGAACCTTCTGAGTGATGAAATGCAATAGATGGATGAGGAAGCATAGAGAGGAAGCAAACGGAGCACGTGAGTACAGAACGAAGCATCCGGATTAAACCAGTGTTTTTCTCTGTTTTACATCCTCTTTCCATCCGTTGGTGCAGTGTGACAGGGGCTTAAAGTCTTGTGGAGATGGCTGGCCTCGAAATGAATGGCTGGCTGAATGGCTGAATGGCTGAATGGCTGAATGGCTGAATGAATGAATGAGTGAGTGAATGAGTGAATGAATGAACAAATTGGAAGGTTTGAAATCAGATGAATCCAACTCAGCATCATCATAGGTCATCATAAACCTTATTTATTTATTTATTTAGCAAATTTATATGGCTGCTTATCTCATATAATGTGATTTTTGGGAGAGTATAAATCTGTATGATACATGGCCTTCCTAAGTGGGAAAAAGTTTTACTTGAAAAGTACAAGAAAGAAATACGTGGTCATTTGTCTTAACTTTAGAGAAGGACAATTTTTCACCTTATATGTGAAATAAAATTCCTGATTGATTTAATCAGGCAGAAGCTCCAGGAATGTATTTGAAGATGTTTCATGTCCGTTTTTATGTATAGCTTCCTTCTAACATTCCTCACTGCTTTTTTTCATTAGCAATCAACACAGAAACACAATCCATCAGTTCCATATGGCCAATCAAACTGTGAGTTCATATTTCTTGGAGTGTTTGTCTATTAGAGAATACAAAAGAAAATTCCTTGATTAAAATTTGTTCAGAATACTAACATTCATTAACAGTCCACTGACTATGGAATAATGGTAATTTTAATTAATAGAATCCGGTATGCAAAACACCGTCCTGATGATTCAAGAAGTCCAATGTGAAATTTATGTGTTCCCATAATTCTTAATAACTAGACATTTTCCAAATTAATCACTCACAAAGGTTGAAATGGAGCCATGCCAAAAAAACCAAACCAAAAAAAGTCCAGATTTCTCTCACATAGGCAACACTCATGCAATATGTAAGACAATGCCTTGCATTCCAGAAAGTTACTAACAACCTTGAGTTACTAGTAGTCCTTGACTTACAACAATTCATTCAGCACTGTTCAAAGTTATAAAGGCACTGAAAAAAGTTATTTATAATCAATCCTTACACATACAACCATTATAGTATCCTCATGGTGATGTGATTAAAATTTGAGTGCTTGGCAATTGATGTGCTTGTGGTGGTTGCAACATCCTGGGGTCAGATGATCACCACTGGCGATTAGTTTCCAACCCAGCCAGTTTCCAACAAGCAAAGTTAATGAGGGAAACTGGATTAATGACCATATGATTCACTTAAGAAAAATGCAATATTTCTAATATTTTATACAAATATGTAGTAATATACCTGAATGATATATGATTTTTTTTTTCAGAAGACCCATCTATACATGGGACAAAACATCCTAGAATGCCTTTGCAGGCACAAAGTATTTCCTAAGGAGAAGAAATGTGCATTTAATTTTCTCCAATTGAACTCTTTGTTTATCTACCTCTTAAAAAGGAGTAGAAGTGGATCCTGTAAAGGTATCAGGGTTCCAAGTAATAGCCCTATAGAAAGCAGAACTCTGAGGCAGGTAGATTCCTCAAACAACAGTTTTATTGGAGGTATCATATTGGTACAAACTGGTGGAAATTGACTCTGAAAGTTTCCAAGGTTTTCACCTCATTAAAAAAGTAAAAGTTCCCCCTTTCCCCAAACAATCAGTCATGTTGTCCAATCAAGATGCTGGCCAGTTACCTGGTTACTTCACCCCTCCTTCTCCAGCCACCTGTTGGAATGTCCTTGGTTCCCACAAGAAAATATTTTGTTTTGGCTACAAACCCCCCATCTAACTATGTTCCCCCTCCCTATCCCTTTTTCACATTGTAGCAAACCTGAAACTTCCAAAATGGCCCCAGCCAGGTTTGTTTCAGAGTTGATAAAAGGTATAAGTTGTTGTCCCACAGTAAGTGTCTAGAAATTTGAAAGATATTCAACATTTTCTGAGTTTTACCAATTTATATACACAGTTCATCTCGAATTTTGAAACCGCCACAAAAACACTCAACTTCTGAAAAAAGGACACAAAATTAAATGGTCTACCCAAAATCAAGCAACCTTTCAGGACTTGAACTACCTCTTATTCCTAGATCCTGGGTGTCTTATATTCTTCTTACAGCCTCTGTAAGAGGCACTCGCTCTGCACTCGCTCCTCAGTAAGAGGCACTCGCTCCTCATAGCTGATTACAAAATCCACCAGAAAGCAGATTTTTCTCTGGCCATTTTTCTCTCTTCCTTATCTTTTTTGCCTGTTGAAATCCATTGGCACTCCTGTTTGCTTTCTCTGTTCAGTCATCACCCAGAGAATAAAGAATTGTCAATTTTATTTCTACTTGCTGCTGGTGTCTACTATCAGTCTAGTCCAGATAAGGTCAGCAATTTTGATCCCATTTGAATTCTTTTTTTAATGTCCTAGTCAGGCTCTGCTAGAAATGTGTGTGTGTTTGTGTGTGTGTGTGTGTTTTATACAGAGAGACATGCATAGAAGTTTATACTAGATGTGCACTATTTGATATTTCAATTTTTTTTTCATTAAAACCATCTTTATTTCTCCCAGAAGTTATTTTCCAATTTTTTTGTTTCTAAAAACGTTCTGCATACTTGGAGAATGTTTTCAGTTGGATCACATCTCTTCATTTTTATGTAGTTTTTTCTCCTATCAATCTTTAGCTTTACTAATGCTCTCAGATGTTTTCTTTTGGGCACTTTTACAGTGGATGCATTCTAATGTTACTTCAGTGATGGATGGCATAGGAATAATGATACTTACAATTCTTTTACTGCCCCTTAATTGTGCAGTCTTTAGTGGGTGGTGGGTGGTGCTCATCTCCATTTTTAAAGCCAAAAATCCAGCATTTTCTGGAGACATTTCTGTGATCACTTGGCCAGCAGGATATCATGCTGCAGCAGCACAGAGTGTACACGAAAACACAGAACACTGCTCCCTTTCTGAATGTGTGGCTCCTATTCATCTACTTGCTGTCTAGCAGTTCAAATACTTATAGTATCAACAGGAAAACCAGCATGCATTTGCCTATATTACAAGTTGTAAGAAACACAGGAGGGAAAATAGACTTTAAAAAAAAAAGACTGATGCTGAGACAATTCCAGAATGACCCATAAAGAAATCACCTGCCATTAAAGCTTGTGTATTTAAGGAAGATTTTTCAGTTGAACACACGATAGAGTGACCCAAAGATCATGAAAGCATCTCTTAAGAAAAGCATGCTGAAGTAACACTTCTAACCTTATTAGTATCAAGAAGCTGTCAGAAGAAACAGCATTTTACAGAATTTCTGAGCAGCTGCTCTGACTCTCTCACCACCTCTTGCCCAAATAGGCCTGTTGCCAGGGCTTCTGATATTTATTTTGAGTTTCTGCTGTTCAACTTTCTTTCTTACTTGTCCATGGTTTTCCCATGCTGAAAAGTACCCTTCTCTACCTTCCTTCCTTCCTTCTCTGCAGACTCACCTCTTCCTTCACACAAGCTTATTTTCATTCAAAAGCAGTACTTTCCAGAACACATATCTATGTGGCATCCTGAGCTTCCCTTTTCTACTGCCAGCAAGTTGAATTTTATCTTCTGACAAGAGAACTGCTGAGCTAAACAAGCTTAGTAGAGGAAAGGCAGAAACAGAAACCTTAACAATATTCGGTTACTTATAAATTATTTGTTTTAAACCCATACCAGTAAGTGAATGTGATCAAAGTATCTCCCCTGCCAGGTAAATTGCTGAATGTTGTTGAGGTGTGTGTGTGTGTGTGTGTGTGTGTGTGTGTAGTAATAACAATAGCACTTAGACTGAAATGGTATATACCATTTCACAATGTTTTACAGCCCTCTCTAAGTGGTTTACAGAGTCAACATATTGCCCCTAACAATCTGGGTCCTCATTTTACTGTCCTGGGAAGGATAGAAGGCTGAATCAACCTTGAGCTGGTCAGGACTGAACTCCTGGCAGTGGGCAGAATTAGCCTTTCTAATTAACTTTCTAACTTTAACCACTGTACCACCATGGCTCTTGTATGTGTATGTATGTGTATATATGTGTTCTGACCAAGGCTTCCTGAGACCATAATTAAACACATGCTTAGTCCAAATAGTCTTGAGATAAGCACATACCTTTCTCTCCTTTGAGTTGCTGCCAACAAGTGCAAATTAAATGTAAAAAACCAACCGAAATACAAAGTCCACACAGAGCTTTAAGGTTTAATCTGAACAGAGCAAATGACTTTGTTTCCTGCAAAGGTTTCTCTACCTTTGCACCTCCTTTATATATTAGGGGAGGGGCAGTCACTTCCAAGCCTTACTCCCAAGTCACCCCTTTTGTCTTAGCTGCTCTTATTGTCTAGCAGCTCTGCGCACACGTGCAATGGGAACAGGTTCCCGTGTCCTCTGCCTCGCTGCTGCCAGACTCTGAAGACTCCGAAGGCAGCACCCCACTCCCAAATGGTCCTGGCCCCATCTCTGCATCAGACGCAGGACCCTCATCCAAGTCCTCCCCAGACTCCTGGACTGATCCCTGTTCTACCCCACTGTTCGATTCCGCTGCCGTCTGCATAGGCTGCCGGCAAACTACAACAATATGTGTGTATATGTGAAACAAAGAGATTCCTGGACATAAAAAAAAATTCTGAGACTAGTTCTAGTCACCAGAGTGCCCATACAAGATCACATCTAAAATGCTTTCCAAGCATTTTCCCAAAATAAATTTTCTAGAGCCTGCCTCCAGAATCCTTATACAGATGTATTATTCTAAAACAACAGCATAAAAAGGTTGCCAATTTTTAAAGCTTGATCATTCCCAAGTTCTGTTTAAGTTATAGTGCATTTCAAATCTTTCATCAGTCTTAGAACTCAGTAACTGAAAATTTTATATGAAAGAAACCCAAGTGCAATACCTTTTCTGGCCTTTATGAATCAATATCATCAAGGGTATAAGTGAATCATAAAACTGCTATAGTTTTATTGTCATAATTCATTTCCACTATATCTATAAAGCTATTCTACATTAACGTAGAGAATATCATCCATTTAGTCAGAGAATGCTTTCTCTGAATGGTAGTTAGTAGTACTCAGACCAAAATCTTGTTCTTATATCACTTTAATAGGAAGTAAAATATTGATAAACAAATCCTCCATTTTCAACCTGATACAGAGCTGTTTGCAACATTACACTGGGATTAACTGCCCAGAGTTGCTATCTTAAGGCTAGGTCACACTAGCCGACAGATGCAAAACGTATGCAAAAAGGACACAGCGGACGAGCAAATTTTCGGGGGTGGCTCCATCCGTTGTCATNGCTGTGTAGACGTTCCGTGTACCTTTTGTTTCCTCCCTCTTTCCGTTTTCAGCTGCAGCGGATGTGAGTTGCGAGGATGCCCAGAGGATGCAGAGAGGATTACAGCGGACGTTTAACAGATGATAAACGGACACAGAACGTTTGTTGCTCGTATGTCACAGATTTACATCGTACACAGCAGAAAGTTCATCTGCTCAAAAAGTTTTGTGCAGCTCAAAACTTCTTGAGCGGATGAAATCTCAGTGGACAGATGCTCAAAGGATAGAGCGTATGAAACACGTATGCAATGAATACACAACGGATGCATAGCGTTTTCCAATGGATGGCAAGCTTTTTTTAATGTTTTACATCCTCTTTGCATCCGTTCGTGCAGTGGGACAGGGGCTTTAAATGCCATTCTGAATTCCCTCTATGGGAATCTAAAGGGAAGGGAAAGGAGAGCCAAATGACAAAATGAATGTGGCAATGAATTGTCCAGCTCTTTTGTCATTGCATTGTGATTCTGATACACAAAACTACATGGATTGGAGCTTATTTTGCTATGTCAAGATGCTTTCTCATGTTGATTAATTCACATCTTGTTTTGAGTGCCCTGCTTCCCTCTCTTGGTTGATTTTTGAAATTATTGTGGCAGTTGTATAAATATGACCATCAATGAGACATAATTGCTTCAACACTGGAGGTTTTTTTTTAAAAAAAAACAAATTTTATTAATTTTACAACTATAAAAACAACAACATGACAACACATACATATATGAAAAGCAAAAAGAAAAGAGAAAAGGGGAAGGAAGAAGGAAACAGAAAAAAATTTAAAACATTCTTATTTTCGACAGTTTGTAAGATCTTTTCTTCCCTTAATTTTGCTATATTTGCACACTTTGTCTTCACAAAAATTTGTACATCACTCATATAAATTTATCTTATTCTAACTATCCTATGATATAAAATTTATCTTGTTTAACCACTTCTACCAATAATTCCAACTATTATAATATATTTGAAGTTTCTTTGTTTTTTAAAGCTAAAGTTAATCTATCCATTTCTGCGCAATTTGAAATTTTTTTGGATGATCATCTTCTTGTAGGGATGTGAGGATGCTTCCAACATTGAGCAAAAGCCAATCTGGCTGCTGTTAGTATATGTATTGTAATGATTTTGCTTTTTATATATTTGCTTATCAAAAATCCCTAACAGAAAGGACTCTGGTTTATATTCGATCTGTTTTTGTTATAGCTTCCAGCCAATTTCTATTATCTTCCAGTATTTGGGGCTTCTATACATGACCACACACATGTGAAAAAAGGTTCCCTCTTTCTTTTTACATTTCCAACTTTTGGGAGTTCATTTTAGGGCACATTTTCACCATCTCAAGGGGGAAGATGCCATCTATAAAACAATTTATATGTGTTTTCTTTGTATGCTGCCGATTTTGTAATCTATTATTTCTTCCCAGACTTTTTCCCTCTATTAGGGTGATTGTTACATCCCATTCTATTAGGGTGATGTTTATTTCCTATTCCAGGCTATCATATTCCCTTTTACTGTCTTCTCTAATTCTACTTTAATAAACAATTATTAAATTTAGTTATATTCTTTTTCTCTGGTCCTATAAAATTTTATTCTAGTTGTTGGGTTTTATTGCTAATTCCAAATTATTTCTTATCCTTTTATATCTACTATGAATTTGTAGGTATACCCACTGATCTATTTTTAATCCCCGCTCTTGGAGTTCTTGAGTGATTTCAATTTCTTGTATGTCAATAAATCTTTGTATTTAATCATTCTAGAAATATCCAAATTGTTGGGTGGATCATCGCCTCCATTGTTGATAGCCAGATTGGTCTTTTAAGTAGGGTTTTTGTATTTTTTTCCAATAATTAATAATGAATCTCTAATTAAGTGTCTGTGGAATATTCTTGATTAACTTTTCCTACATCCCATAAAAAGGCATGCTACCCCTTTGTAAATCATGGCCTTCTAAGAATAAAATTCTCTTATTATTTAAATTCACCCAATCTTTTAATCATACTAGAGTGGCAGCTATATAATACAATTCCCAATTTGGAAGTGCCAACCTCCCTGCTCCTCATATCCTGCAATGCTTTTAAATTTATTCTGGGTTTTTTCCCTGGCCCAATAAATTTAGTGTAATTTTATTAAGTTCTCCCAAAAAAATTGTTTATTTAATTGGAATTATCTGAAACAATATAAGAATTTTGGAGAGATATTCATTTTGATGGTGCAATCTGCCCAATAGTGAGAGTTGCAGTCTGCCCCATAATTCTAAATCCTTCTTTACCTGTAGCAACAACTTATCATAAACTGTTTTCTTTAAGTGCCTTACAATGTGCTGCCAACCTATTCCTAAATATTAACTTTCTTTGTCACTTGTATTCCCCATAACTTCTATTCTTTTTTCTTGTTTCTGTTAAATTTTTAGTCATTAATTTTGTTTTTTCCTATTAATTTTGAGTCCTGCTTCCGCTCCATTGTTCTAATCCATTAATCAATTTTTGTCCTCTTTCAATTGGTCCTCAATAAAAAAAACCATATTGTCAGCAAATGCTTGCAATTTTATTCTTCTGTTTAACCTCTAATCCTTTTATCTCTGAATTCTGTCTAATTCGTATTAATAGTGTTTCTAATGAGAATATGAAGAGCAGGGGCGATAGCGGGCAAACCTTGTCTGACTCCTTTTCTATTTTTATTGGGCGGGTATATTCCCCTATTTCCTATAATATTGGCCGATTGTGTATCATAATGCTTGTTATAATATTTTCAAATTTGGTGCCTAATTTATATTATATATTTTTTGAATTAAAAATTGCCAATTTAAATTATCAAAGGCCTTTTAGCATCTAAGAACATAAGTGCTGTTGTTTCTTGGTGGGCTTCATAAAATTCTAAAATATCTAATACTGTCTTTGAGTTATTTACTAATCTGTCTAGTCGGGAGGAATCCATTTGATCTTCATGTTATATAAATTTATATTCTTTTTAGTCTATTAGCTATAATGGAGGTAATATTATAATCAGTATTTAATAATGAAATCGGTCTATAATTATTGATATATCTGGATTCAGATTCCTCCTTCGGGATCAACAAAATCAGTGCTCCCTCTATGAGCCCGCATCTTGGCTGCCAATAATACATCATTTAAATTTCCATGTGAAAAGGTCCAATTTGTTCTGCAATTATTTATATAGTTCTCCCAGAATCCCATCTGGGCCCGGGGCTTTATTATTTTTTGTTCTCTATTGCTGATTTCAGTTCAGACCAAGATATATCTTTGTTAAGTGTTCTATCATTTCTTCCTCAATTTCTTATCTTTTATTTCATCTAATATTTCTTATTCTGTCCTCGTTTATTTCTTCCTTTTTTATAACTCTTCAAAGTATTTATGTACAATTTCTTCTTTTTTATTCTTTCTTCTTGTTGTATGTCACCATTCCCATCTATTAATTGATATATCAGTCTCTTTTCTTTCTTTTTTTTTAATTTATAAGCTAACCATCTTCCTGGTTTATTAGCATTCTCAAAGTAGGTTTGTTTAGTCATATTCAATTTATAATCATTTTCTCTTGTTCAATTAAATTCAATTTGTGTTTAGTTATTATTATCTGATTTTGCAATGGTGAATTCTTTGGGATCTTCTGTAATTGCATTTCTAATTCCTTAATTTGTTGTTGCATTTTATTTTGTTGTGCATGTTTTTCCTTATTCCTCTTGGCATTGTAAGAAATTGTTATACCTCTTATTACTGCCTTCATTGTATCCCAAATGTTTTGTTTCGTAGTTACGCCATTGTTATTTTCTTTTTAAAAATATTTAATTCCTCCTTAAGTTTATCAGTATATTTTTTTTCTCTTATTAATTGAATATTTAGTGTCCATCTTTTCTTTGGTTTCTTCCTGCCTTTCCATTTATCTGAATTGGATTTTGGTCTGCCCATTCATTCGGTAATATTTCAATTTCTTTTATTTCATTTGCTATTTCCCCATTCATTCATGCCATATCGATTCGCGTCCATATTTGATGTGGATTAGAATAAAATGTAAATTGTTTTTTTCAGGTATAGTTTTCTCTATAAATCCACCAAATTTAATTCTTTCATCATTTCCTTACATATCTTAGGGAACTCTTTTTCCCTTTTTTATCTTCCCCCCATTACTATGGTCTTTCTGATAATCGGCAATAGAGTTAAAATCTCCTATATATACAGATATTCCTTTTTTCAAATCCTATTATTTCTCGATATAGGTGTTTGAAAAATTCTTTCTGATCTTCATTTGGGGCATAAATTACAACTAACAAAATTGAGATATCATTAATCCAGATCTGCAAAACCAAAGTTCTTCCTTCAGGGTTTGACCATACTAATTCTGATTTCAAATCTCTTTAACATATATTGCAATTCCTTTCTTTTTTCCTATATCTGCTGGCGCAGTAAATAACTTCCCTAGTTTCAGGCAGTTTAAATATCTTTCATCTTCTTTCCTTATGTGGGTTTCTTGTAAGCATATTATATCAGCATCTTGTTTAATTAGTTTGTTAATATCCTTTTTCTTTTTAATGTCAAATTTAGACCATTTATTTAATTGATAGAAGTTTTTTTTTCTTTCATTTACTTAATTCTGTTTCGCTCTTTGTCTCGTGATAACTCCAGTTTCCTAGTGTTTGCTGGCTTAAAGTTCCTTCTTTTTTTTATGTAGTAGTTTTGGTCTTCTTGTAGGTTTATTTCCAATTCCTCCTTACTACTCAAGTCTCTGAACATACTAGTTGTTCATAGAATTCTTGGGCTCTTTCTATAGTACCAATTTTAATTTTCCTTTCTTTCCACGAAACTAACATCTCCTCTGGGATTAACCATTTGAATACAATTCTTTTTTGATTTAAGTAGCAGCTAAAAATTTGTAATCTCGTCTTGTTTCTCTTACTCTTCTGGGACTTGTTTGAGAATCAAAAATTTCTTTACCTTTATACATAATTGTTCCATCCCTGGACATCCTAAATATAATATCGCAAACACTCCTTCTTGTAAAACCTATATGGACTTCTCTCGGGCATTTGTGGTGTCTCGCATAGTTGGTACTGACCCTGTAAACTTCATCGAACTCTCTTTAAAATATCATCTTTATCTTATCTAATAATAGCAATATTTCCGCCATCAGTTGTTCTAGGTCTTCTTCCTTGGATTCCTCTACATTCTGGAATCTCAGGACGCCTGTAGCCACCTTGTCCATCTCTAGAAGACCAATGAGTCTTCCATTTCTTTGCTTACATTTTTTAATTCTTTGTCTACCCTTTCAAGTTTCCTTTCGGTTCATTCAGTCCTTTTCTCCACTTCTTTTATTGTTGCTTCATTTTTCTCTATGGCCTGTTGAAGTATTCCAATTTTATTTTCTACTTTGGAGATGTTCCGCTTTCATTTCTAATTTCAATTTCCCATCATCCTCCTTTAGTTCATTAATATCTGCTCTTGTTTTCATTGTGGCTTTTTATCATTGTTTCTTGTAGTTACTCCATCGATTCTTGTGATGTTAGTAAAATTGATTGAATATTAACATTCGAGATATTTGGTTTGTTTTCTACTGGTAATGTTTCTTCGATAGTTTTTTGAGCCATAGGCGAAGCTGTTGCCAATGTAGTTGTTAATGTTGGAGTAGCCTTCCTGCCAGTTTTCAGGGCTGTGGTAGTTGTCGAGGTCATTTTTTTAATGTTTGTTTCTGTTGCTGGATTATGTTAATTATGTTATCCCAAATTACCATTCATATTATGACCTCTATGTTAGAATTAATCTAATTAATCTACCTATCTATTATTTTTCCAAATCTTAAAGCTAAATCAAATAAGTAATTTTATGAGTTTATATTTCAATTTCTATTCAGCACTATACAACGTTATACAATAATCTATATATAACCTATCTATACACCACACATTTAACTAATAGAATACTAAATATTAAATATTTAATCTTATACTTATTGATTAAAATGATTTATAATATTCTTAATGTTCTTACTATTTTTTAAAAAATTTTGTATATCTAGTCAAGGTGTAATTATCGCTATTATTAGTAGATTAATCAAATCGGTTTTTAACAATCTAATATAATACTCTATGCTTCTTATCTCAATAAGTAAATTTGCAATCGTTATATAGAAGAGGGAATGGAAGAGGGAAAAGATAGCACCAAAATGTAAATAAGGAGAGGGCAAAGAAAAAGAAGAATTAGGCAAATTTATATGAAAAGAAAAAAAAGCAATAGAAAAAAGGAAAAAAGATTTCAAAGTCTGACTTTGGTTCTTTGTCTCTGATAGAGATTTTTTATTCTCTTCAAATATACCGGAAGTGAGGAGGTAGAAAATGCTGAATAATAGCTACAGTCAATCAGTTACTCTTCTAAATCTTCCCGTCCACCTCTCTCCCCCTTTTTTTTTTAAACGTTTTTTTTTAAGTTCAATTTTAATTTCTTCCTCCTCAATTAAGGCAAAATTCCCCCAAGGGTCTATTGAAAATCTATTAAATAAATATCGTTAAATATGTTGTTGCTGTATCTCCGAGACTTCCAAGTGTCCTATTCCATCTGGCGCTGAGCTGTCCCTTTTAGTTTGCCTCAATCCTGTTCCCATCGTCGCTTCGATAAGGTTTGTCCAAAAGAATCTATCTAATTAATAGTCAGATAAAGAATTCCAAATCACCCCGACCTTGGAGTTTTCTAAGGCAATAACATAGATTTCCTTTTCGTTCGTCACAATCCACACTTTCACTTCAATCTGCCAAGTCCTTTCGCCCATGCTCCTCTCTCCTCCGCTTTTTAGCTGCTATCTTTTGGGCTTTCAAATGTCACTTATTCAGGAGATTATAACTTGCTGATCTTCCTCTCCACTGCTAAGCTCCCTTTGCCACACATCTTTCAAATGATCTCACAAGCTGTCACTTGCTCGCTTTTTGGTATCAGTGACAGTCTGGACTTTGGAGCCTCCATTGACAGGAGGCTATCTCTTGCTCGTTGGGCTCTGGAAGGCTCCTCTTTGCTGCTGGGGGGTTGCCTTCCCCACACTGCAGCTAGAGTATTCCCCTAACCAACACGAACCTCTCCAGGATTCGAGCACCTCTAAGGATCACACCAACTGCAAGGAGAGATTAACTGAAACCACGAACGGGCTTCTGCCTCTCTACTCGTCCTTGCCTGCCACCGGAAGTTCTGCTGAGTACGTAGGTCTTCAACACTGGAGGTTTTTAAGAAGAGAATGGACAACCATTTGTCTGAAAAAGTATGTGGTTTCCTGCTCGAACAGGGGCTTGGACTAGAAAAAACTTCAAGGTCCCTTCCAACTCTGTTATTATATTATAGTAGGATGACATTACAAAGGGTAAGCAATCCTTTGCTTGCTTCTCTCAAAACCTCCCCAAAATACAGTTCTATTTGTAAAACAAAAGGCCCAATTTTCTTTACTGATCTTAGTCTTACTCCAGGCTTGAGTGCTAAGATAATCTAAAAAGTTGATTGGAAAAGGCTGGTATATAGGATTTCCTGAAAAAAGGAAGGCACATACTTTATCTAGGCAGGATAAATGTTGCTCCTTTCCTTATTAGGAACGTATAGTGGAAATTTTAACCTATATTTTCTCTCTACACATATATGCACATAATATGGCCAGTGATTTTGATTACAATCCACCACTCTAATCCAAAATGCACATACCTGAAAATATTTTCATTTATATCATTGGACAAACCAAAGCAAAAAATGATGGTCAATGCTTAATACATATTAGTTAAGGTTTTGAAGAGTATTGCTTGTAGAATATTGAGAATAAATTTCATTTCACTTAATGCGTGCTAGTGGAGACTAGATAGGCTCTATTTTCTTTGGTTCTTTCAAGTTCCCTTCTTTTGCAGAAGGCATGCAGGTCAAATAGTCAGCATAGCTTGGCAGACTATGAAATGGATGGAACAACTCACACAAAAATTTGTCTTCCATAATGTCAAGATCTTGAAACCGGCTAAACAAAACCAGATCCCTGGATTTATTTTTTTTCAATTAGTTGTTGACAGGAAAATAAATGTTTAATGGCATCATCTGCATTTCACAGAGTTGAAATGCTTTGAGGGGGTTTTCAAAATGAACCCCAGAAGGGCAGCAATTGCATCATCTTTCTCTCATTTGGCTCTAGCCAAACCTCTGCAGGCATTATTCTACTTAAAATAATTGGATTAACACAGATAGGAAAATAAACAGTTTTTTATCTGTAGCATCCCTCGAGATAGCAGACAGCTCTGTACCCTTGGGGCAGCATCAGCAGTTAATGATTCTTCATTTTCTCCAGCAAGAAGAGGCTTAATTAACAAAAGGCAGTGTTTTGCAGACATGGGTTCTTTTTTCTGAGTTAATGGTGCATAGTGTGGACTTTCTGGATTTTGGATACAGAATATGGGTATAAAAATGCTGCAAGCTTTCAAATGAACAGTTTTCATCATTTTTCTGCTTCTGTGAAGAAGCAAAATTGATTTCATCTACCTAGAGGGTTGACGGTGATATGTTAGGCCAAGGTGCTCCAAGTCTAAGGAACTAAGGGTAAGCAAGTAAAGGTTATTGGAATCATAAAGTAATGAGTGAGACTCAGAGGTTTTTATGATTATTATTCATAACAGCCTGTGAAAATATATAGAAAATAGAGCTAGAGTTTCTATGTAGCCAATTGTGCAGTAAATAGTTTTAGACTCTAGATACAAGAATTTATAATGATGACTATTGTTTAACTGTAGAAAAGGGCAACCAAAATAATCAAGAGGCTGAAGTAGCTTTCCTATGAGAAAGGAGTCTATTATTATGCATGGTGTGAAAAAAGTGGATAGGCTTAGCTTATAATGCTGGCAGCTATCCACATTAGAGATTTATAGCTTCACCTAGCTATCACTATGATGATTCATCACTAATGTGGATAATCTCATGGAATCTAAAAACATTCACTGAATTTGGACTAAAAGTGTTTTAGAACAAATCAAAGAAAATATTTTTATATAGCACATAGTTCAGTAAGGCTACCATAAGATGTAATGACAGCTAATTATGTGTTTGTTTTTGTGTGTGCAGTTTTCAACAGTTAGCCAGGAAAACCTTTATCTTGCTTCACACAGCTAAAAAAATATTTCCTCTTTTAGGAGCCAGATAACATCATGGTTACAATACTGCCTTTAATGTGGGAAACCAGTATTCAAATCCCTAGGGATCCTTGGTCAAAGACCTCCTAACACTTTACCTGCCCACCTCAAATATGAGAGTGACATAAACTTGGAAAGTCATGCTGGCTTGGAAACTGCCCAGAATTAGCAAGGTTCATGTCAGATATTGGGGTACCAGGAAAATCTGGGATAAGTGGACTACTGGAACAAACTATACATGGATAAGACAAGAAGAACCTGGAACTGGTGGAATATTACTACAGTAGCAGATCTAATGAGGGGTGGTATATGAAGCATAGTATGAAACTATGAAGACCTACATCCATTCTAACTAAAAAACAGCTAGTTATCAACATGTCAACATAGGGAAAACAAAGCTGACTTACAACTTGAGATAAACCAACTAAATATTACATCCCAGATTCAAGAAGACTTGGAAAAACAACTGGATATGCTCCCAAGTCCTGAAGCTGGAACATCATTGTCATCTCTCCATTACAGAACTGTTGATATCAGGCAGATCATGGATGAGTAGATACAGTCAACCCTTGAAACTGTTTGCCAAGGCTCAGTAGAAAAATATTATCAAATAGTATTCTAGAAGATGCCAATGGAGCCCTTACAATAATATCTACTCCTACCATTACCCAAATAAACTGGTATATTCTGTAGCCCCTGCTTGGCTATGTTCAACAGTATATCCCCCCTGGAAAATGAAGTTAGAAACTAAGTTCAAGGCAACCTGGAAAGAGATTAGTCAACTGGTGGAATTATAGAAGTGTGTGAAGATTAAGGATATGACTCAGCTACTGAAAAAAGACAAGGGTCTGACTCCATCCAAAGCCCTAGAAATTGCAAAATAAAAGCTCACAGCATTGGCTACCAGGCTAAGGAGATATAATAGAGACGCTAATAAGCCACTAAGCTATAGGACTATATGAGCCAATGCATGAATATAGTTCAGAAGAGCATTGGGAGCAACATCAGAAGATCAAACTAGCACTTGCTAATAAATAGAGCAATCACACAAGATTCAGTATTTAGAAAGACCAACCTAAACACAGTCTAGATTGACTACAGAAAAACCTATGACTCAATGCCACACATTTGAATTTGTGAATGTCTGGCACTATTTATGAAGCCACTAAACATTTTCCTCAATAACTCATTGGGACTATGAAGGACAAACTGGAAGTTAAGCCAGCACAGTTCAAATAATGGTCACAAGTATGGCGTACATCAAGATGATGCACTGTTCCTGCCACTGTTCTGTAAAGGCTTGAATCCCCTCAGCCAAATAATCACAACACCTAGATATGAAAACAAGTTCAAGAGTGTAATTACCATCATCCACTTCTTCTACATGGATGACATCAAGTTGTATCTATGAGTGAATAAGGGATTAACTTACTGATTTACCTGAAACAAATTTGCAGTGAGGATATTGGGATGTCATCTGGACTGGAGAAGTGTGGCTGGATAGTAGTCAAGAGAAGGAAAGTTAAGACCAATGGGATGTAATTACCAGTATGTCACATAGCAGACATACAGACCAGCTACACCTACCTTGATATCCCACAATTGCATGGGAACCACAATGAGAAAGCAAGGAAGAAAGCAACATCTAAGTACCACCAAAGGACAAGACAGGTCCTGAAGAGCCAACTCAATGAGAAGTATAAGATCCATGTCATCAGCATATATGCCCAGCCAGTCATAAGGTATCCTATCAATATAGTGAGCTGGTCAAAGCAGGACATAGAAGATGCTGATATAAAGACTCAGAAGCTCCTTAGAATGTACAGAGGTTTCCACCCAAAGACTGATGCTGAGAAACTGTACAGCAGCTAGAAAGAGGGCAGATGACTGAGTAACAAAGCCATTGCTCGGTATGAAACTAAAAATATCTAGGAGTATATCAGTAAGATGGCACCCAAAGATGTCCTGCTGAGACAATGCCTGAGGCAGCAGCAAACATGGGAGGAAGATCAAGCAGAGGAAGTGGCATGGCAAGACAATATATCCCTGAATGGGATATATCACTGATAGATAGCTGAAGTGACAGACTTTCTATAAGTGATTGGAAACTAAAAGACAGCACTGTGACACTGATCACAGCAGCACAAAACAGGCCCTAAACACCAGATCCATAGAATCAAAGGTTACCACACTTGATAGGCATCATGGTGCAGACTATTGTAGAGAGGCCCTAGGGTCAGTCCAAATACAATGGCAGGTTATAAGATCCAGACAGGAACAGCATGCACTGAACAGCCCAACCAAATAGCTGACATTATGCACAGAATATGGACTAGACCCTCCCAAGTCCAGGTGGGCAATCCTATAGAAGATAATGGAGAATAAGAGGGCTAATATCCTGTGGGACTTCCAAATCCTGATGGGCAGTCAGGTACTGGCCAGTCAAGCAGATGTCATGGTAGTAGACAAGAATCAGCAGATTGCAATGGTGATAGATGTGCTAAGTGACTGCAACACCAGGAAGAAGAAATATGAGAAGTTGGAGAACTACCAAGAACTGAAAGAGGAATTAGAATGAATGTGGAAAGTCAAGGGCAAAGTGGTCCCAGTGGGGGTAGGAGCACTCAGGGCTGTGACTCCTAACATGGGAGACTGGTTCCACCAGATTTTTCTTCCTCTCTTAGGGGAAAAATTTGGGTTTTTTTCCTGAAATGAATTAAGACACAGTTCTTTAATTTGACCTTTGAAATTGCCAGGACTGGTTTTAATGTTCTTTTAATGATTTAATATTGTTTTATTGTTCATACATTTATCTCTTGTGCTTTTATTTGTTCTACTGTAACTATCTGGGTAATTTTTGTGCACCTAGGGATATATACTATTTGTTACTCATTATTGATTCATTATTTTACTGAAATATTTATAATCACTCTATGTCAGTAGATCCATAACACAATGAAAATCACTAAAATTATAAAATAAAACAACAAAACACAACAACATCTATGGATAAAAATGAAATGCAAACATATTTGCTTTTACACAGGCTCAGGGTTTGGATGAATAGCCTTATCTTTATAGGATGCTGTAACAATAGGTAGTAGATCAGAAGCACAGTGATAGTTAGTACCATTTTTGGGGGGAGGGGGAAGTGACATACTATTGAAAAATAAGACTTTATATATATATAAAAAGCTGTTGAGACTCTAGAAAAAGTGCAGAGAAGAGCAACCAGAATGATTTGGGGACTGGAGACTAAAACATATGAATAACAATTACAGGAACTGGGCATGGCTAGTCTAGTAAAGAGAAGGAACAAAGGAGACATGATAGTAGTCTTCCAATATTTGAGGGGCTGCCACAGAGAGGAAGGGGTCAAGCTATTTTCTAAGGAACCTAAAGGACAGACAAGGAATAATGGATGGAAACTAATCAATGAGAGATTCAACCTAGAAATAAGGAAAAATTTGGACAGTGTGAACAATCAACCAATGGAACAGCTTGCCTTGGGAAGTTATGGAAGCTTTATCACTTGAAACTTTCAAGAAGAGATTGGACTGCCATCTTTCAGAAATAGTGTAGGGTCTCCTACTTGGGCAGGAGGTTGGACTAGATGACCTACAAGGTACCTTCCAACTCTGTTAATCTGTAAACCTCCATGGTTGAAGTCTAAATGGTCACAGCTGTACTATCCTTTTAGAGAGCTTTGTTCCTTCCACAAGTACTAAGTCAGGATGGTGTATAAATCTGCTATCCAGCCCTTATGTGTCTGCTCTGCCTCACAATTGTGGAGAATTGTTCTTATGATTGTCATTTCTTTTTTTATTTGATTATGATTTTACATTCATGGGATATAAAGTGAAAAATTAAACATACACTCACTTGCACCAGTGATGTTACCTAGTTGGATAATGAAATGTCTGCAAGCAAATAACCAAGCTCTGAAAACACCAAGGACCCCACAATTCAATATGAGTTACCTTCCTGTGTTTGATTGAAAAACTATTTCACAAATCCAGTCATCAATATAACATTATGCACCTAATGCTGGGCTAATATTATACCATACCCCCATTCTGTTTTTTAAAATCTTTCTCTGAATAGATAGTTTGAATGGTTTGCCATTGTGAGACCAGTTATATGAGCAGGTCAAAGGCTTAATCAAATTAAGAAATTAATCAAAGAAAGGTCCTATCAAATTCTGTACCTGTCAACAGTGGTATCCCCCAAGGCAGTATTCTAGGACCAACTCTGTTCATACTCTACATAAGTGACCTCTGTGATCATATTAAGAGCAACTGCGTTCTCTTCACTGACTATCTAAAGCTATTTCAACACCACAGACAATACTGTTACTCTTCAAAAAGACCTTGACTATGTATCAGATTGGTCAAACAAATGGCAACTTCAAATCTCAACAAATAAATGCTCTGTTTTACATATTGGCAAAAAAAATAAAATCAGAAAATAAAATATAGGCTGAATAGTCAAGACCTTGTTGATGATCCAAATTCTGTCAAGGATCTTGGAGAACTCATCTCTAATGACCTAAGTGCTAGAGCCCACTGTAACTACATAGCCAAAAAGGTNCTTATGCCACCAGACTCGAAATTCTAGACCTAGAAAACCGAGAACTACGCTGTCTTTGGTCCAATCTAAGTATAGTATATAAAATCATACACTGCAATGTTCTACATGTCAATGAATACTTCAGCTTCAACCATAACAATACAAGAGCAAACAGTAGATACAAACTCAAGGTTAATCGCACCAAACTTGATTGCAGGAAATATGACTTCAGCAACAGAGTGGTCAGTGTCTGGAATACTTACCTGACTCTGTAGTTTCTTCCCCAAACCCCAAAAATTTTAACCTTAGACTACAATTGACCTCACCCCTTTCCTAAGAAGTCTGTAGGAGGTCATGCATAAGCGCACCAACGTGCCTACCATTCCTGTCCTATTGTTTTTTTTATTTTTCTTATATGTATCCATGTATTCATAACTATGTTCTTTCTTATACCTATTATCTTGTAAGCAATTGACAAACCAAATAAAATAAAATAAAATTAATATCACACAAGAAATCAGTATAAGCAGCACAAAATCTTTCCTGGAGACACCATGAGAATGTACCCCTTGCAATATGTAAAACCCTTTCTGAAGAACCTATTATGTGACACTTATTCACAGCATCAGTTCCTCTAAAATGACAATATTCCTTGGGATCTGAAATGGGATTCTAAAATGGGAAACAAATTAGTACAGCAGTTTTCTCTTTGCTGCAGGCAAATAATGCCAGCTTTTCCTCATATTGTTCAGCAATGCAGCAAAAAACTTTGCTTCCACCTTCTCACACCTAAAATTTTGCCAAATTGTTAGTATGCTGCCAAATACATGGCTTTTAGTAAACAATGGTCTGTAATGCTATCTGCTCAAAATACTCCTCAAAGATCTTTGTTTTTCATCAATATTAATGTTTCCCCTATAGCAGTCTTATGACATTAATCTTCATTATCTTGTTCTTTAGAGCAAAAGACTTTTGTGATAACCATGGAGGAGCTCAGTAATTACACATTTGATGCCTGCATATTATCTTCTCCTTGGTATAATGGCTAATATACCTTGTTCATGGCTGAAATGATATACGAAATTTAGAATTAGAAGTAAATCTCAATTATTCTGTGGTTCCATTACTGGCCTATGAATATTAATTCTTTATAAGCTCAATATTCTTATTTTACAGGAATTTGATTCCACAATAGACTATATTGGCAAAAATAGACCATATTTGACCTAATCGAAATAGGCAAACCTATTAAACCAGGAATAAGAAAGTAAAATAAGTCTTTGTTAAGACAGAAACAGTGCAATTCCAGTTACTCTCTGCCATTATTACCACCAACCCAAATCAATTTTTGAATCTTTGTGATAACCATTCTAATGTGCATCAAGATGTGTTAGACTCTCAGTGCTTTTAGATATAACTACCCAGAATTTCAGTTCTTAAGCCTGAAGACATATAGAAAACAATGGTCAATGATGGACTTGCTTAGTTTCTTCCCCAAGAAACTAAGGTTTAAAATGTATTATTCCCAAAGGTGACAGCATACAGATACTTCTATTTTGTACATTGCAAGACAAGTCATATCAATAGCCCTTCTTGATTTTAGGATGACATTAGAAATACTATGTTGTAAAGGGATGTATATAGATATGTATCATATATACATAATACATATTATAAATACAGTGTATAGCAACATGTACAGTGCATAATTCAGTTTAACTGGAATAACTATTTCCAACAGTAGTAAAATTAACATGTGGCTATCAAGAACTATAGTCAATTGTCACAATCAATGCACAGAAAACGCTCCCACAAATTATCAGAATGGGTATTTATTGTTGCTGGTAGTTTATTTTAATTCCAGCCTGACTCTTAATAAGCATCATTTTGCTGTCTTAGGCAAAAGACTAGATGCCCTTACCACCAATTAAATTTTACTTCTTACTTACTTACCTTACTATGGCCCTTACCACCAATTAAATTTTACTTCTTTTTACAAATGTTACTGGATGATGGATCAGAACATCTGGGTCAATTGGTCTTATGTGGGATGGACACAGGACAGAGAATAGTCTGAGCAAAGCACACAACTCAGCTTTATAGTATCTCATTACTGTTCCTTTCTCAGCATCTGCTATTTCACACTGTCCAATGCTGTTGTGTTTGTTCATTTTCTTCTTCAATAAAATGCAATGCTGCTGTTTCTATTTTTCATGGATGCTAACATTTATGTGTTTTAAAACTCAGCTGCTGTCACCAATTAAAGCCCCTGTCACACTACACCAACAGATAGAAAGAGGATGTGAAACAGAGAAAAACACTTACCATCCGTTGGTTAACGCGATGCTTCCGTTCTGTACTCACTGCCTCCGTTTTGCTTCC